>JAGFPH010002028.1:49241-68691 GCA_018207615.1 Philaenus spumarius
AACACGATGCAGAAAACTGCATTAACATCAGAGCTGTAGGCAAAAATGTATTTATTTTCCAGTACTTTGCCTAGCCTAGTAGGGCTCTTGAAAACATAAAAAAAATTAATTATAAATACAAAATGTACAAAAGGTAGAAAAAACCATTCTTTACATGAAACAATAAAGAAAAAAGTACTTCCTAAAAATAAAAAAAGTTTGGGATAAAAATAACAGGAGGGAGTTAGAGTGTAATTATAGTGTAAACCTGTTATAAGTCATAGTGTAATCAACAATATACCATACTTACTATTATTTTTGATACACCAATTTTGATTTAAGGCTCGGCTCCCTACATTCAAAACGGTGAAGTTGGGTACCAATTTCAATGTTAAATAACCAAAACATACCTTCACTATTAAGCATATTTTTGTGTTGTTTTTGGCAAAAAACGAAAGCTGTATTTTTTTTCTTAAAGTAAAATAGATTGTGGGTGTTAATTGCTAAAGTTTTTTGCAATATCTCTTTTTGCAACTGAGTAAAAAATTAATAAAGTTTACTATTTTTTACTATTTATATCATACGTTTATGAAAACAATAACACGGGTTTTGAAAATGTATTCGGCAATCAACATCCGCATATGACAGTACTTCAAAATGAAACCAAAATTTTAAATTTATTCCACGAATTAACGGAAAAAAATGACTTATTCTGTAGCATTGCTTTTATGGGAATCTGATTCAATATGGCGGCAGGGTAAGCGCCCCCTTAAACGCACCGACTAAAATACTAGTCGCCTGACACTCGTCTAGACTAGAATTTGAGTCGTCTGACGCTTATAGGGTTAAGGGTTATTTCAAATAAAGCGTTAGCCACGTCTAAACAGTTAGTTTTAGCCTTGAGTCCACGGTTTTAGTTATCCGTTTCTTCAGTTATCCGATCAAGTTCAGTGTTTCTATGTTTAAAGTAACTTTTTAACCTGTTATTGTTATTCTTTGATAACCGTTCCTAAATCACAGATAAGAAAATAACTCCAATCTATTACACAGCATAGTACTGCAGCAGGCATTAGTTCTTCTAAAAATCTCCTTCGTTTGTGACAATTGTTAATGTTAATATGTTGGGCTAAAGTTAATAAGTACTTCATTCAGTTTCTAAAAATATACATTTTAAATGTTCTTTTATCCTTCCAGTTGGTATGAGTTTTAACACGTTCAGTGCTGAGCCCGGTTAAACCCGCAAAAAGTAAAGGTAGAATGTTGTAATATAATATAGAGAAGAGAAGGAAAGATTAATAATATAGAAAGTCCGGTAGGTGCTGCTATCTGGTAGTGAATAAATAAAATTAACTTATAAACAGTATTTCTCAAATAGAAGAGCTTTGATTTTACTAGGTAAAGACAGTTTACAAAACAGTAGTTAGTAACACATTGCAATATTTTTGTAGTTCTTTACACGTTATTTCACTTCATTTATTTTACTAAAAACAACAATATTACTAAAGGTTTTGCCATTGTCTGGCAGAACTTTGTGTTACAATTTTATTTATATTTTTAACTTCGCATAACTTCACAACAAAATTGTTCACACTTTTTTTGCCGGAGTGTCACATTTTTCGCTGATCTACATCTCATCTTTTCCGAAACAGAAAAAATAACAGATTTTTTCAAATACGGAGCAAACATGATACAATATAATATACTAGGAAGACTCTTAGGTGCTTGGCACAGATATATTATAAAGTTATATATTCTTTCTAATGAAGATGAAGGATTAATCAAACCCTAATTAATTTAAATAATGTCAAATGTCCATGTTAAATTTGTAAGTTTAAGGTATAATGGGAGTTACACTAAAGAGCCAGCACTATTTATATCTATTACCAAGGCCGTAGCCGGGGGGGGGGGGGGGGGGGAAATCATAAAAATTTAGTAGTAAAAATTAATACTAAGTTTAAAAAGTACAAATTAAATTATAAAATAGACAACACAACAGAGGATCTAACAGCATATTTTACATCATTGTGCATTGCATGCATACTGATATTTAGATTTACTTGATTAAACTACAACGTACAATACACATGGATGCAGTAGGTTACAGCCTTACTCTCTTGTGAGCTCGATCTGATCTATTAAATAAGAAGAAAACTATGAAGGTTCAACAAAAATACTTTACTCTAACAAAACACGCAATTCATTGTGTATTGAAAATACTCCCAATACGAAACACGCAATGCTCTGTGTATTGAAAATTCTCCCAATACGAAGCACAATGCTCTGTGTATTGAAAATTCCCCTAATACGGGGTGTGCAAAGCAGGCAATGCATTGCGTATTGAAAATACTCCCAATACCCGGTTGGCGTGCGAAGCACACAATGCAAAGCGTGTTGAAAATATTCCCAATACAGGGGTTGGCGTGAAATGCACTGCGTGCTCCGCACGCCAACCAACGTATTGGGAGAATTTTCAATACACAGAGCATTGCGTGCTTCGCATGCCAACTTCCATATTGGGAGCTCACGTGTGTGTCCTTAGCAGTGAACGTGATAAAAGGGTTTTGATTCAAATCCCCGGTCATGACCTGATCCCCCCCCCGAAAGGTTTTCCTGGCTACGGCCTTGTATATTACTGTAAATCAACATAAGCTATAAATAGTGATGTGGGCCGGGTAAATACCCATTGGGAAGGTAAATATAAATTGGGTATTTACCCAATGGTCATTTAAATACCCAAAACAAGGGTATTTTTAGTTTTTAAGGTTTATACAACACTTTTTGATGTTTTTGATGATGTGTTGGGCAAACAAGGACTGAAACACAGTTATTTGATGCCTTAAATTGAAATTAGCAACAATATTTATCATTTAAAACTAAAGAAAAGTAAAAAGTACGGCCGGGTATTTACAACATTTTACAAAATTACCTAAAGCACAAAATGTTTTATAAATTATATTCAAGTTGTTTTATTTTTGTTTTTTTAAAGAGTAGATGACATTTATGAATCATCCTCAATTAATCAAAATGCATGACAGGAAGTTTGAATAGCATAATGAAGATGTCCTAACCTAACCTACACCTCCCTACCTAGCTTTTTGCCTATACAATCTCACAAAGACCTTTCTTTTACCTTCTTTTTTCAACTAAAGAGTTGAAACTAAGTTCAACTTATTTTTACCCAGGTTGTCCCTGCTCAATTAATAACGTTCATTGTCAAAAAAGGATATAAAGAGAAATTCACTATGTATGTTCACTCTTAAAGCATTTTTTTGGTGATTTTTCAGGTTAAACCTATTTTTTATTTCCTAATCTTTTAACGTACGTGAAGGTTCCCAATTCTAATTTTTTTCAGATTCAGATTATTTATTCTACCAAGTATTGTATAAATGTTACACTTACTAACTGCCAACTGAGTTATTTGTACTTTATAATTTCAGGATTACGGGTATGGTTCAGTTCGGTCAAACGGAAGTCGGAATACTGATAGAAGTTTTCCATCAGAATGGAGTCAAGAAACTACACCAGAGTCCACATTAACAAGGCCAACGAAAATATCGGTTCATAACAGCCCATCAGTAGCGTCACCTCCGGCTGAAACCCAAGTAAGCATATTTTTATTTCATATATTCGGTGCACTACAGTTTAACTCCTGGGCAATTTAGCGTACAATTTTACACGCAATTGGATGGGAGCTCAACACAGTAAGTTACTTAGCAGTTGTGCTTTGAAATCAAATAGTTAGTATTAGTACTGCTCACAAATTTTGAACGGGTCAGGACCAGTGATGGGCCAACTTTGGTAGGAGAGGGTCAGAGGGAAAAGAAAATAACCAGGCAAGGCAACCAAGTTTAAAAAGAAATGCATAGGTACAGAGCCGGATTTAGCATATGGGCTCGGGCACATAGCGGCAACTTTTTAGGGGCGGCAAAACGGCAGTTTTGGAATTTTGGAAATAATATTACAGTACTATGTTTTATCTGGAACAAAACTAAAACTCCATTTCAGTTTTACAACAATTGCGTATGAGCGTGTGATGTAGATATAGATATATAGTCATGAAAGAGCTAATGCCAAGTTATTCATTTTTTGGATAACTTCGTGCCTTCGGCTAACACCGAGAAGTTGTTTTTAGTTCAGTCTTACGCCGATTCCTACGTGGGCGGCAAGAGCGACCGGAGCAACATCAGCGATACGCTTGAATTGCAAGCATTAGGTAGATTATTGTGTTCTACATGGACTAGCAATGCATGCGACATTGGCGGTCATATCCTTGAGCTGATCTTATCCCAGATCACTGACATCGGTAGTGCCGTCTGTATCGTTGACGCACCGCACCGCACCAGTGTTGGCCGACACACGGCAGGGTAATAATCTAATGGAAACGTATGGAATAGTCCTCACATCACAGCACAGGGGGCGCGCCATGCCAGTTAAGTTTTGTTTACTTTTTCACTTTGACGGTGCGGCCACAGTAAGGATCCCAAAAGACTCATCTAAGAAATTCTAAAGTATCCCGTGATTTACGATCAAACCGACGAGAAGTATTGAAACGTGGACTACAAGGAGCAGATTTGGAAAACTGTCTCTTGCAAGTTATAGGTAAGTAATTACTCAATTAGTCACTAGCCAACACACGGCCGTGCTACGATAAAGTGAGGTCTCGCTGAGAACGAGCCGAGATACGGCCAACAGTAAGCCGTGGTGCGGTCATGTGTGTCCCAACCTTACTCCGTGCGTGACACGGGCTATACAAGCGACGCGATACGAGCTGCCGCAGCGAAAAAAGACAAATTGAATTGAAATTTCAAAACTCGGTCGCACCACCAGCTCACGTCGCGTCGCTACGGTCGTCGAAGTAGAACACTCTAATGCATTTACATTTGTTTGTTAGTTGAAAAATCACTCGTCCGCTCTGGTCGCCCACGCAGGAATTGTTGTTTGCGTTGACTTTAAAGACTTAATAGAAGAGTTTGACAATGTTAAAGCAAGGCGTAAGAAATTCCAGTAACTTCTGCCAATTCAATTTGTTTTCCACACTTTAAAAATATGATATTTAATTTAAAGGCTAAACAATTACCTATCCTATCTCTTGTAGTTTGAATCTTAAAAGTTAGGAGTTAAGATGAAACGCGCTTTAGTGGTTACATTTACATGTTTGTTTCTTTGGTTTAATTGTTTAAACTGTGTAATAAACTTGAAATACGTGATTTGAAATTCATGTGTCTTTTATTATTTTGCAAAGCCACTTCTGAATTTCACCTTGTAAAAATTACGTAGTAACGTAATTAAATTCTTAAAAGTAAAATTATTAGATTTAGCCTTCTCACTTCCTGTTGGTGTAATCATGCAGAAATATTAAACAAATTTAGTATAATATTTCTCTAAATATGAAACAGTTATTTTTTTTTTTTTTTGTAATTCAAACTTCATATATTATATTTTGTTTTAATAACGATTTATAAATCCTATTAACTCATTAGTAATATAAAAAAAATGTTTTTACTACTAATTAAATCAACCTGAGCAAATTAGGAGAAAGAAAATAGTAGTAACACTTTTTTGTAAGGAGTAAAAAATATTGCAAATTCAATGTAAACTAGAGAAAATTTAGGATGGGGTATAGAGCTTATTTAGGTTGGGTGCTTTTAATTGTGGGGGGGTAGCAATTTCAAGGGCCCATTGGCGCAAAACATGTAGATCCGGCGCTGCATAGATACATTATTTTTTGTTGAATCTTGACAAATTGTTAAATTCAATATTAAAGTCTTGAAAACTGTGTTTGATCACAAGTATGCCTTCCTCCACTGTGATTATTGTGTCCAGCCTCATGAAGTCTTTCTTAGCTGTTTTTCAAATAGGACTAGTTGCATTTTAAACCCTTTAAGATGATCCCAGGTAAAGGGATCCAAGTCACTCTTGTTTTTGTATATTTAGTCTTAAAAGTCTTTAAAATCCTATTACATTTGAATATATTCAACAGATATAAGTTTTATGAAATTATAGGTCGTTATTGCAGTTCTTTATTATGTATGCTTGTAAGTTAGTCCTTGAATAAACAAAAGTGAGGCCTAAATGCACAAATACTGTACTATGTATGTCCAGTACTACATTGTAGCCTACACTATTTTAGAAGATTACTAAATTACAGTAAATTACAGGAATAAATAATAGGTCGGATGATTAAGCAAGTTTTATTCATCTTTGTTTTTAAGCACAACATTTTTACTTTTTTTACAACCGCAAACTATTGTAGCGTAAAATTTACATTTTTACTTGAAAAAGTGTGTAATCTTTTGTTAAACCGTGCGCTTGAATAAAGCATCTTGTTCGAAGAAGGTTTCACACTGATTCTTGTAAGTCCAACAGTCGGTTGAAGGCAGACAAAATTCTTGGAAGCCCAATCTGTAGGAGACATCACCTGACGGCCGGCTAGACAGAATTCTTAGAATACGACCTGAAGCCGAGCCAAGCTATACATAAATTTTATAAATGCACGACCATACACATTATCCTTCCTAAATTTTCTCTTTTTAGCCCACTGTCTCTTGTTGCGTAGAATTGTGATAACCTATTGCTAAACTTTCCTCCTTTCAACTTTGTTATTAGGAAGTCTAAATTTGGTTAAACGGAGGCAGTTATACAAACATTATTTTTTAAATGTTTAGGTGTTCAGAAAAAAATAATTATTTGTAAAATGTTATTAATCGGAAGTTCGACTTTACATGATAGCCCAGTCGGTATAGGTTACAACTACCAGTAATTTGCAATACGGCTGATTTTTTTATAAGTACCTTAAAGTATGTAGATTAACATAAAAAAAAAGTTTACCAGTCTATCAATTTCCCAAAGTCGAAAAAAAAAATCGATTATTATTTTTTTTTCGATTATCCTTAATATTTTGAGCTGGAATGAAGATAGAGAAAAATAAAAAATACCACCGTGTAGGGGAGGTATTTTTCAACAAAAAAGGTCATATGTATTTATTTCGTCCGAGCAATGGTTTGTCTAAAAAAAAAATCGAAAATGCAGGTATTTATTTTGCAGCAGGGGAAATCGCTAAAAGGGGACATCTTATTCATATATAAAGCATTGGCTCATTCTAAATTGGCCGAATTTTAATATATCGAATTGAAACTTGACGTAGGAGTTAAAATATATATTTTAAACATTTATGCTGAGTCTCAGCTTGTTATCTTGAAAATGACCCGATCTAGGAGTCGATTTCGATTATCGATTTTAGGAGTACCGGACCCACCAATTCATTTTAAAAAGCTCCAGTTTAGAAACTTTTTAAAATATCAACCTGAAAGTTTTTTTACAAGTTAAATATATAGATTCAAACAAGATCAAGGAGTGTAAACCTTTTTTACTATTTACTTTTCAAAGCACAAGTAACTTAAAAAAGTATAATTTTAGACCTTTTTAGATTTTTCATCAAAACGCTTGAGTTAATCGGCTGCAGATTAGCTATTTAAAAAAATAAGTATAGCAAAATACAATTGTGTTTTTAACTTATGTACCAATTTTTAAATCGATATGTTCAAAAATGTCGAAAATGGAGTAGTTGAATGCAAAGGTGTTATAGTTAAAACGAGATAGGTAAAACAGAAGACTATTTTCAAGCGCCTCGTTTTTAAAAATAGCATGACAAAAATCGTTCATACTTACTAAGGATATTTATACTGGTGTACTCAACTTGTAAAACAAATTTGATGTTGATATTCCAAAAATTGACGAAACTGGAATAGATTGAAATTAGTTCGTGGGTCCGGTACTCCTAAAATCGATAATCGAAATCGACTCCCAGATCGGGTCATTTTCAAGATAACAAGCTGAGACTCATCATAAATGTTTAAAATATGTATTTTAACTCCTACGTCAAGTTTCAATTCGATATATTAAAATTTGGCCAATTTAGAATGAGCCAACGCTTCATATATGAATAAGATGTCCCCTTTTAGTGATTTCCCCTGCTGCAAAATACATACCTGCATTTTCGAATTTTTTCCAGAGAAACCATTGCTCGGACGAAATAAATACATATGACCTTTTTTGTTGAAAAATACCTCCCCTACAAGGTGGTATTTTTTATTTTTCTCTATCTTTATCCCAGCTCGAAATATTTGGGAAATCGATAGACTGGTAAACTTTGTTTTATGTTAATCTACATACTTGAATGTACTTATAAAAAAAAAATCAGCCGTATTGTAAATAACTGGAACTTTTGGTCTAAAATTACCTCTACCGACTGGCCTATGAATAAATTAACACTTTAGGCATTGTACA
This sequence comes from Philaenus spumarius, assembly GCA_018207615.1. NCBI lineage: Eukaryota > Metazoa > Arthropoda > Insecta > Hemiptera > Aphrophoridae > Philaenus > Philaenus spumarius. Next base: position 57,507 of record JAGFPH010002028.1, read on the forward strand.
CTGCAATTGACGAGTTCAGATCCTGGTAAAGCGGTCGTTTGATTATTTTCCCGTGAGGGGGAACATACCAGCATACGCTCGGGATACTCTATCATGCAACACATAACTCCTCTCAAGGAACATAATTTCAAGAAATTGCTCCAACGAATTGACTTCAATACCATTAAAAATTTCCTGTATTTTATCGCCCAAATTTGGATTTGTTAAAGAATTTAAAGAAGTCTTGAGAGACCTACTCAGTCAATTTGGTTGCTTAATTTATTGTGTTACACTAATTGTGACAAAGATGTAGTATCTAATGTTATTTCATTGTGTTTTAGGCAATCGATGTAGGCCTAGTGCTTAAGCTGCAACAAAAGATCAAGAAATTGGAAAACGAACGTGATTTGTTACACAGGCAGATTGAAGACCGGAATGATTCTCCCAGTGAACAAAAAACTCATGATGCTTTTAAGGTAACCTTTCAAAATTGTTGGCTTTATTGATACGATGAACAGTTTGACATTATTTTATAAACACATTGCAGGGCTGAATGCTTAGCCTACCAATACGCATTGTGTCCGTGTCTCCGATACACTGGACTTGGAGCCAAGTAAACTGAACCCGAGTACATAATTAATTGATAAGACTTTTTACGACAGTGTCTGTTTGATGTGATTTTTCTTCTCATATTTTAAAAATTTTCATTCATGTTGTAAATTTGATTCCAAGCATGATATGTATATATATACGGGAAATCTTTTGTTCCAACTGCAGTAAAGAGGTGAAATTGTCTGCTGTATCGTACAGCAGATGTAAAATATTGTGCCATTTCAAATATAGAAATTTAAAAAGAGATGAAATTCCAATAAATAGTTTTAACCTTTACATACGTAATATTTGCTATCTGCCTTAAAGTTGTTTCAAGCTGTATTGGAAATTATGAAAAATATTATTAAGACTAATAGTTGGAAATTTAAAAGGTGAAAATCAAATATTAAGGAAAGGAATTAGCATTAAACATAGAAAAATAAAAACATAAAATATCATGAATACACAATGACCTGACAGCGACAATATCCGCAACTCCCTGCTCAGTAAAGACAAAAGTCTTTTCCTTGAAGAACACATTTCATACAGCGACAATAACTTCTCACTTTTCATCTATCAAGAATCCACAAAGCTATGTACTGCAATATTAAGACACCTTCGAGTAAAATGAAATAATGCATTATGTGGTTGTTCAAATAAAATTATGACTTTGGTTTGTCATTGTATATAGAGTGATTTGTATATGGTAGCAAGGGTTACCTTACGTCATGATTTTCGTCAATATTTTGATAACTTCACTTTTTATTTTTGAGAAACCATGTGGTTTTAGAAAAACTCTGCACTAGCTAAAACTTTGTAGTGACGTTCACTTCATGAATGTTGAAGCAGTAAGTGAGCTTTGTTAAAATGCGTATTAATTAACGTGATATCCAAGTCGCACAGATATATAACAGCAATGTGTCGATGTCGAGCATTAATAGTATCGATATGAGGTAATCGAAATAGATCCTACGAGGCAATACGATCACCCCAATAATAATTGTGGTTCACATCTGAATGCATCGTTGACAGTATTACTGTACTGTTTTTACCTTTAAAAAAAATCATTTCGAGAAAACTCGTAGTATTTATAAGGCATTTGAGATAAAAAAATATTAAAACTTAATAATGTAATGATATAATGTATTTTTTTACGTACAATTGTTTTATACCCATAGCCACATCTGATGATTACTATACTTGATTACATAATAATTTCAGAAATGATCAAAACTCATTATTTCAGAATATTTCCACCCTCATTTTGGGGAATTTTTGCGAGCAAGTTGTAAATCAATAAAACACTTTGTGCAAAGTTTATACCTTGGTCATCCAAGGTCCTCGGCGGATATTCACCATTATTCAAACTATAGATAAATCAGTTTAAAGTCTCTTGTGATTGATCGATCCTACATTTTGTCAGAGATGATTCATTATATTTTTAACACATCTTAACTCAATCTGAACACGGATCGATTAAAATTATCTGGTTACATTTCAGATTCTCTATATTAAACTGTTCTGTCGTAGATGAAATTTACGCTCGCACTTTGGGTTTACTTGGGCTTTATGTAGTACTTTATAAATGTCCTTTACGTTAAATACTTTTAAATATTAAGCTCTCTTAAAAAATGTAAATTAAATTGAAATGCTCTCTTGAAATAAAATTGACTTATGGTCTTAATCTAATTTGATAATATTTACTTTGGAAAGTTGAGGATGTTACAATTTATGGTAAGCTGTTTTTCGTTATTTTATTTAAAAATGTATATCTGTTAGGTACAAGAGTTTGAAATGGAAAATTCAAAGTTGAAAGCAGATTTAGAGAGCCTGAGAAGATCCATTGCTGAATCCACTTTGGGAAAACCAAAAGCTGATGAACTGATGTGTAAGTGTCATAAAACACTCTCTAATTACTAATATTCATTTTGTATATCACTTAACCCTCCAAGTGGCATGGTTAAAGCTAAAATTGAAAAGCATGTTTTTAGCGTTTTGCAAGCATATTTTTAAAAATTCGCCAAAAATAGTAAATGAACCCCAATCCAAAGGTGTTCCATAGCTTTTTTGTAGAAGAAACTTCAAAGAATTCAAATATGCCACTAAAAATTAGTTTCTTTTGAAATTGTGAAAGTTATTAGCTTAGAAAGCAAAAAATGTTCAGAAACGGAAGGGAAAAAACCAAATTTATGCCTAAATAAAAAATAGTAAATTTTTTTGTAGTTTTATTCAAAATATACAAAAGTTTTTTAATTTAGTTCTAAATATAAATGTGTAATAATATATTTCAATTTCAAAAATTTTCAGTTGAAAATAGCAATTTTTATGTTCCAACTACAAAAACGCTAAAAAAATAGGTCTATTTTCAAAACGAATATTCCTATATATTTTTTTCTCCAAAATGGAATTTTATTATACCAAATTGTAGAGAATAAATGGTAGAATTGAACTGTAAGATTGGAAATTACAAAAAACCTTACATTTTCTAATCAGATACAACAGAACGAACAAAAATGTATAAACTTTCCACGATTTTTACCAAAAATCCTATAAACAAAGTTGTATAATTTTGGAGAAATATTTTTGTAATTTTTTTCAAGATATACAACAGTTGTAGAAAATAGTTATAAAGAGAAATGTGTAACAATATATTTCAATTTCAAAATTATTTAGTTGAAAATACCAATTTTTATGTTCAAACTACAAAAAACGATAATAAAACATGCCTATTTTCAAAACTAATAGGCCTAGGCTATATATTTTTTACTCCAAAATAAAATTTTATTATACCAAATTGTAGAGATTAAATGATAGAATTGAACTGTAAGAAAAGCCTTACATTTTCTAATCAGGTACAACAGGACGAACAAAAATGTATAAACTTTCCATGATTTTTACCAAAAATCCTATAAACAAAGTTGTATAATGTTGAAGAATATGACAAAATTATTTGAACTGCACATTGACTAAAACTTTGGAATTTTATCTTTAAAACGGTATATTACACATCTTAGGAATAAATCGATTTCTGATAGTAAAAATCGATTTAAAAAATGCTTCCTTATTGGCCCAATCTTGACCAATGGACAAGCATTTATTCTAAATTCTGTGTCTCATAACCGATTGTAGTCACAGATGATCTAAAAATACCACTTGAAAGATAAAAGTCTAATGAATGAATCAAATGCTGTGATGATCTTTGTGACAATTGACAACTGTGAGGAGTTGCAGACGGTTGAAAATGATGAAGTTTTACGTTTTTAACATCGCGATGTCGCACGGAAAACAGCTGTTTGACATTCTACAATTTTGAAACGATGATTACGTATGTAAAAATACGTTTTACGAAAAAGTTTGAAATACAAAAGTTAAGGTTTAATTCATTTTCTTTCCAACGGTGCCGGTTTTATTACGATTGGATAATTCTAAGTGAATTAATTAATCGAAAATGCAAATGTATGCAAATTTTCGCTAATTGTCGAAATAGCTGCATCTTGCGCCTGAGAGAACGTCACTTTGGGCAGTCTGCCACTGGGAGGGTTAAGTCAGTGCTGGATCTGGGAATTCATTGAAGGGGGGAGCTAGGTTGGATTTTACTTTACCATCGCTCCGCCCTAAAGTGACCATAACATAGCTAAATGTAACGATACATCTTGAAGAATTTTATTGAGAGGGGGTAATTCCATTACCCTCTTGAAAAAATTCAGTTCTAACTTTAAAATTAACCCTCCAAGCGCTGAAGTTGCAATTGCGATCATTTTAAATCAGTCTGTAGTGCTAAAGTCGCATTTGCGAGTTTTCTACAGAGGTTTTTTAAAACGGGCCCCAAGTCGTCATTTTTCATTTAATCTGAGAGTTTCTTGTATGGTTTTGTCAGAAATCGATTACTACAGTATAGTATATAGTTTAAAATTTATACTTTAAAAAATGTAATTTTGGTAGCATTGTAAAGTCAGCTGTTTTAGTGTACACATCTGTATCTGTGCTAGTCGCTAGACATTTTTTTTGCTTCTTGTAATGAACCATAATAATTTGTTCAGCATGAAATTGTGCAACTTTTGTATATCTTGGAATTTATACAGTGACATTTTGAAATTATTTTTAGTGGGTGGATATCTGAAAAATTAATTTTTAAATTGTGCAAAACAAACAGCTTTGGGATTAACCCTCAAAGTGGCAGACTGCAGTCTCTCGGGCGCAAATGCAACCCGCTCGAACCTTAGCGAGAATTTGCATAATCGATATTTAATCCACTTAAAATCATCCAATCGTAATAAAACCGGTACCGTTTGAAAGGTAATGAATTAAACTATAATTTTTGTGTTTACAACTTTTTCGTAAAACATATATTTACATACGTAATCACCGTTTCAAAATTTTAGTATGCAAATCAGCTATGATTCACGTCAATGAACCCCGTATAATGTCAAGACTTTGTCTCATTTTCAACGGTCTGCAACTCCTCACAGAAGTCATTTATGAAGAAGATCATAACAGCATTGAATTCAGCAGATGATTCTCTTTAAAATGGTGACTTCAAATCACATGTTACTTTGAAAACAGCTGTTCTACAGGATTTACGGTGAAAGCTTGTAATTGGTCATAGATTTGGCCAATATGCAAGCCTGTTTGGAATCGATTCTTACAGTCTTATTCGATATATCCCTAAAATGTACAATATATGGTTTTAATTAGAAAACTTCACAGTTTTTATCTATGTCCAATTCAATACATTTAGATTTCATAGGTTGGTACCAATGAACTTCTAAAGCTTACAACTCTTACAATGTCGGCCTCCGTAGTTTGTTCTATTCGTCAGTTATGACATTTGTTTTGTGTTATTTTATGGTTATTACAGTTTATAAAGTAGTGTTATATTGTGTTTTAGTTATAAATAAATAAGTGTAGATTGTGTTTGGGTGAAATTAGGCTTATAACGGTGTTCTAATAAAACGGTAAGTGAAGAAATAAGATAGCCTAGAAATAAGGTTTTAGGTTAAATTGCCGATTTGATTTTTCATTACAGAATGTAAAGTTATTTGAAACTGGGTAGAATGCTATTCGATTCTACATTTCATTCTCGAATTTTTGGTATAAAAAAAACATTGTTTGAAGTAAAAAATGTATAGGCCTAGTCACTTTGAAATTAGTCATGATTTGCAGTTTATGTAGTAAAAACGTTCAAAGTGTTATTTTGAACTAAACAATTGTGAAATTGAAATATATTTTTACATATTTCTATTTAGAACTAAATTATAAAACTTTTGTGTATTTTGAAAAAAAAAATACAAAAATGTTTTACTATTTTTTATGTAGGCATAAAGTTGTTTTTTACCCTTCCGTTTCTGAACATTTTTTGCTTTCTAAGCTAATAACTTTTACAATATCAAAAGAAAGTAATTTTTAGTGGCATATTTGAATTCTTTGAAGTTTCTTCTACAAAAAAACTATTGAACACTTTTGGATTGGGGTTCATTTACTATTTTTGGAAAATTTTTTAAAATATGCTTGCAAAACGCTATAAACGGGCTTTTTAATTTTAGCTTTAACGATGACAGTTCTAGAGTTAAAAGTATGACAATTATATTAAGATTAAATACAAAATTCATGCTTTTCTGATTATAATCATATATAATAAGTCTATTTTTACTTTTAGTAAGAATTTTATACTTAAAAATATACATGCACACCACCTTAAAAATGCCTAGCACTGAAGAGTATTATAGTCAGCTCTTTGAGGGTCAAAAACATAAATTTTATTTAAAATATTACCTTAGGAAGATTATTACAGGAATAATTGTATATATATATTATTAACATATAAAAAAGCAAAAAACTAACTTTGGTTTAGAAAAACTTGTACATTAGTGAAATTTTATATATTGTATGGCAATCGGAAAACAAAACAAAAAAGTTGAGTTTCTCTCGCTGTACAGTTGGCTAGAGACTAGGAGGGGCGACAATGAAAATGTCTTTATTTCCGTAAAGTGGGACTCTATAGACACCGTAGTATTAGTTTACCAAATACATTTGATAGTTGCCCTGACTCTATATAAAATATTAAGAGTGGTGGTAATTTTGTAAACATATATAAGTTAGTAAGGCATTAAAAAAAAATTGCCTGAAGTTCTAACTTATAGTCTTTAGTCACATTATGTTTACCTGCATTCAACATTCATTTCAGTCCTCTTCCGCAGAGCCCCAATTTTTGTTTTAAATCAATGTTTTGATCATTCTTGAAAATGTAGCCGGTAACGCTTTGGGTTTCCCAGTTGGTTGTACAAAACTCCGTACAGACTCCACCAGCCTCAGAAATGTTTAAGGCACTTGAAACCCTGTGCTAGTAGAACACATATTGGGTAACGTGTACTCCCAATTTAAATTTCATATGTAAAAGATTGTGGAACTTACAGTTCGTTCATGTATGGATTTTACTGTTGGTCCTATAAATATTAATTCTCTTATTGACACTACTGTCAAACTTTTGTGCAGCCTTTATTAGCTATGTCAACTTTTTCAAAACTAAAATGCACGTTTTACAGTAGTGAAAATAGTTTTGTGCCAATATCTCATATATTTAAAAAAAAAAGTTAAAAGGTTTAAGAATCATGGATTGTTTCGTATAGGTGTGTGCATAATATTTTTAGAGAGTAAATGAAGTGCAGTGGAAACTCAATAATTCGTCACTCCATAAATCATCATGTTCTGTAATTTGTCACCGCTCCCCAAAAAAATACAGTGTGAATTAACCCTTCGCATGCTGAATAACATTTGCCTTATTTTACCTCAACGCTGAAATAACTTTAAAAAAATTTAGTTTTTTCTTCAAAGTTAATTTTTGTTTTTGTTTTGTATGTGAAAGGGTAATTAAAAAAATTATCATCATTGGGTTTTGGTTGCATTTACAATTTTTATTACGTAAAACAAAATAATAGTAAAAAAACTTTTCTTCTAAAAAAACACAAATTTTAGTTTTTGATTATTTTTAAATTCTAGCAGTAATATGAAATTATATATAAAAAATACAAGTTAATGTTAGAAATACAAAAAAAAACATTATTTTACATTTATTAGTATGTTGGAGAAGTATGATATATCTCAAAACACTTATCAGGGTGCAGAGACGGCTTCACTCAAATACTGATAATATATACACATAAAAGATATAAAACATCAACAAAAAATGTTTACAACCCAAACTAAATGCTACTCTATCTATAAAAACAATTATTCTTCAAAACAAAGCTCAAATACAAACACGGAGGGCGTCTCACATCAGACTAGTATGACTGCGAGTTTAGCCGTTATACGCGCTGTAGAAGCTATAGAATGCTTTCACCGCCGGGCAATTCCAGACATAATAACGCCCCCGTCCACTGCCTTGAGGCGTATAACATTAAACAAAACATATTTCTCTTCGTAAATAGACAGCGGACATGCCTCTGCATTCTACCGGAACTTTAGTGAACTACCTAATTAACCAGAGGTTAAAATATATTTTTATGACTTTAGCCGTAATACGCGTTTGGGTCAAAGTCTACTGTTGCGGTTATACTCGTTTGCCGCGTGGGAAGGGTTAATAAAAATCTGGCTGGTGGTGTAGGCTACAAATAAAACCTCGCTTTTCATTCCTTTGATGTAACGACTTCTAAGAATTGTTAGTATCGCTTCAGTATCAATTTCTTACATCCGGTATTGTAAATGTCCCTTCCCCTTATCGGTAGCATTGATGGGTCATACCTAGATGCCGACACAACCATCATCCTATATACACTACACAAACAGTTCTGAACATTTACAGGGTGTCCAGCAGCCTTGAAAATCGGGAAGATCGGGAATTGTGCTTGAATTTTTTTATTCGGGAAAATATCGGGAATTATGCTTGAATTTTTTTGGCCGTCGGGAATTTTACCGAAAATTAGGGATGGGTCGATTATCGATATTCAGTTGTCAGACCTGCCCATTCTCGTATTTAGGATGGAGACTCCGTGAATGTAATCTCCGGTATTTGCTATCGCATTCTCTGTATTTTAACTCAATTCAGCATTTAACAGTAAATATCAGTAGGGAAAAATGTAAAACATTCTTAATTTGATGTATATAGACATTTTCCCCAGTAAAATGTTTTAGGCAATTGTTTCCTTTGTTAAGTAAACGCTTCTTGTTTTATTTTTATTCATGCGTAGGCTGTTATTTGTACACAAGAAGTCTTCTAGTAGGCTCAAGGTCAACCCCTTATGGATTCGTTTGTTATCGTGTCTATTTATAGAATTATGGTGTCTACTGTGATGAAAAAATAACACCTTTTATTTTTTTAGATCGGTAACAAAAGTACTTAAACTTTAAAGTAGGGTTGGGTTGGTTCCATTTTTTTCTGTTCCCGGTTCTAGAGTCAAATCGGTTCTTGGTTCTTTTATTATTCAAAGAATTTAACAAGAATTTAAGAGTAAAGTAAAAGATTTAATTTGAATACTGAAATGATTAAGTATGTTATGTACAGATGATTAAATAAAAGTATTTAGCTAAATTAAATTACAGACAAAAAGTCCATCACTCTCAACGTCTATTATAAAATATTGCCACACTTTCGATGCCATTGCTGAAAAGACTGGCTGGGGTTAAGTTTCTACATATCCTCAAGTAACTAAATTTAATCAAAGTAATATTTTAATTCAGTAGAGTGTCGATTATCCGAACGTCAATCATCCGTAAGCGGAAATGTACTGTAAATAAATAAGTACATTATACAGTACTGCACGTAATTCCGAATTTAAAGTTTTTTACTCTTATAATCAGCCGAGTTGTAGACTTCAGGGAGTTTGTGCGCTCAACGGAACAGCGGCCTCACTTGTCGTAAGTGAGTACACAGTGAGTTTGATTATCAGAAGTCCCTCGGTCTCAATTCGTTTGGAAAATCAACGCTCTACTGTATTAACTAATGCGGTACGGTAACTAAAAGAAAAATATTTAAATTTAATAAAAAATGAATAAAACACTGCACTAAAACTGAATACTGTACGTATTTACACACAGCGTTATTAACTTGATATTACTTTGTTCTAACAAGGTGTTCAGACTTCAGCGGGACTAAACTGACGCCGTCGAATAAAATTTTCGATGATTGAAGTTCCGATTATTTCTGAACTCATCCGAATTGAACGTTCGGAAACAAGACATATAATATTCCGAGCGTTAACGCAATCCTGGTCATTCGTAAACAAATATACCGAATCAAATTCCGAATAGTTAAAAACTTGTTTTATTTTAAATTGCAACGCATTCCAGCAAAAATAGAAAAGCAACTGATATTTCAGTAGTAGGCCTATCGTGAAAATAACATTTGTTGACCTTAGCCGTTGTAATTTAAATTAAGTTTTAACGCCGGCGTTTTATAAAATTAGCGCTGATAATATTCGGACGTCATGTTCTTTTGCGGACATTCGTCATTTTATTTTATTAATACTATTTCAACAATGGTAGTTCATAAAATTGGCACAAATAATTAATTGTATTCGGGCATCGATTTTTTTTTCGGACATTCACTGTGGTACTTAAATTATGTTTTATAACTGATATTTCATACATTTTACCTAATTGTATTCGGGTTTCGTTATCTTTCGTGAAAACTCACTGTAGTATATTAAATTACGTCTTAACGCCGATATTTCATAAAATTAAAGTTCTGCTAATTGTGTTTAAGCGTTAATTTCTTCCATAGACATTCGCTATTGTATTTTAAATAATATTTTACACTGTTTTTATTAAATTGGACTAGGTTAATTGTATTTTCTTATGCGGGTATTCCATTGTTTTCGGGAGTAGGGTTTTTCGCGGGCATATGCTGTTGTATATTAAATTGCGTTTGAATGCCGCGTTTTATAAAATTAGCGCCAATAATATTCGGACGTCGTATTCTTTTGCAGACATTCGTCATTTTATTTGAAATAATATTTCACCAATTTTAATGATTAATTGTAACAGATAATTCTGTAATAATATAAAACTAGTTGTTGTAATTTTTTTCGCTGTCGAGTATTTTTGTTTTTGTTTTTTTGGTATCGGTATTGGGAATCGAAAATCTGGTATCGACCCATCCCTACCGAAAATAAATAAAAAACTAAGTTTTGGTTAAAAAAATACATTGCAAACATCGACTTTGGCAGGACTTGATATTTCCTGCCGATATCGGCGTAATCTACAGATGTTCCAAACACAACCGTTCCAGTTTTGTTTCGTTCCGGCGCTGTAATATGTACAGTATTATGATCGTGAAAAGGACTACTAGCCAAGCCTTTCTCAAAGATTTAACTCTAAATATAGTTCAAAAAGTGTCTGCTACATATTTTTTTTAACGTCCTGCTTTAAGTCTGCTACATAAAAATCACAGTATCTTTTTTTTTTTTTAATTAAGTGTTTGGTTTGTTTTTGTAGTTGTAATAAAGTAAGTACAATTGATGTACGATCAATCCTTCGATCGGCGAAATCTCCGCCTAACCTAGCCTATAATCATTTGTCCAAGCCATTCATAAAATCGATTTCTTTCGCGGACGTACACTGTGGTACTTAAATGATGTTTTAATGACATTATTTAATCAAATTTGCGCTAATTATGTTC
>JAGFPH010002028.1:132117-156226 GCA_018207615.1 Philaenus spumarius
CATAGTTACCGTTGTTAAATTGCATGGTAACCGTTGTTAAATTGCATAGTTACCGTTGTCAAATTGCATAGGTACGGTAGTCAAATTGCATAGTTACCGTTCTCAAATTGCATAGATACCGTTTTCAAATTGCATAGTAACCGTTGTCACATTGCATAGTTACCGTTGTTAAATTGCATAGTTACCGTTGTCAAATTGCATAGTAACCGTTGTTAAATTGCATAGGTACGGTAGTTAAATTGCATAGTTACCGTTAACAAATTGCAAAGTAACCGTTCTCAAACTGCATAGTAACCGTTCTAAAATTGCATAGTAACCGTTGTTAAATTGAATAGTAACCGTTCTTAAATTGGATAGTTACCGTTGTCAAATTGCATAGTTACCGTTATCTAATTGCATAGTTACCGTTATCAAATTGCATAGTAACCGTTCTCAAATTACATAGTAACCGTTGTCAAGTTTTTGCATTTTTTTCAATGATGCGTCACGAAATTTTGTAGGCAAACCTCAGATTCGGATTCAGCACCCCAAAAAACATATAGAAAGGAAGAAATCAAAACTACCCCAAAACTTTCTTGCGAAAAACACAATTTGACTGGACTATCTACCTTTCCTGTAAGCTTACTGTTCAGATAACCTACACTAAGGTATGTATAGTTGTGAATGGTCCAGTTCAGAAGATCTTGTAGTCTACCTCCACACGGACTTAAGTTAAAATTATTTTTTGTTAAGAGATGTCACAATTTAACATATACAGGGTGTCCTATAAGTAAAGCGCCAAACTTCGTGGCATAGTTCTATGTGTCTAAATGGCTGTTTGAAACTTTTAAACCTAAATTACTCAAAAACCGTACATTTTAACAAAAAAATGTCGACACCTTTTTTTGTAGCCCTTTTGATTTCCTATCGGATGGTGTAATTGTCAAAACAATCGGATGAAGGATAATAGTTAAGAGTGTAATAATTGGTTTGTTCAACCCGCCATCCTATACCTACACAGTAAATACTACAATATTGTATGTACATTTGCTGTCATTATCTATGACTTAGCTATTATCCATTATGTTTCCATTATTTTCCTTGGAAAACCACGTATTATAATACGTGCATTTTTAGGTAGAAAAAGTCGAGCTTAAGGGAAACGAGCAGAAAGCCGCTAAAACCTTCTGTTTGATAACAAACTTTATCTCATTCTTGTAACTGAAGAGGTCCTTTCCATGGGACGTACGGTTTATAAAGAATATAATGCCTACTTGGAGAGAGAAAAGAAGAGACTTGTAAACACGAAGCTGAGAAGGCTGAACAAAACAGGGAAATAGCTGAAGAAGAAAATAAGAAACGTCTTGACAAGAAAGGAAAAGCATTGCTGATGATGAAAATGTTTTAAATTATGAAAAGTCGAAGAGGAGCAAAGTGAACGTGCAGCCAAACTGCTGTTTAAAGCAAATGAAAGATTAAAGAAAGCTTTGAAAGAAAAGGATTTTAGTGATGTATTTAGGCATAAGCTATGCTCGAAGGTGTGACCAAAGTATAGAAAGGTACATCAGAGAAAAGACACAGTTTTCAGAATTTACAAATTAATTTAGAAAAAAGAAAACCAAGTTTAGTTTCAGACTTTTTCAAGAAAAAGTTATTGTTTTGATTAATCTCAAAACAATTCAAAAATTTTAAATACTCCCAAATATCGTTTGAAAGCTTATTTAATTTGAAATCCAAAAAGAATTAGTATTAAAAAAAAATAATGCAGCAAAATCGGAAAACACGATTTCGTTGTTTTTTTGGCTGCCATTTTTAATAGGTTAAAGATATGAAGTGCATATTCTACATTGAAATGATGTATAATATGACCAACTTCCCATTTAAAAAAACAGTCACATTCAAGATGGCGGAAAACTTTTTTTTAAATCTTAATAAAATAGTATTTTTACATAGAGTAGGTTCCTAAATCACATCTGCCTTCAAATTTTCCTTATATACGAAATATTATGCCGTTTGGCACCCGGTATAAAACTCTTGATGTTTTTATTACTTAATGTTAATAAGTATTATTTTACTAAGTAAATTTACGTCAATCTTCATTACTTTGATCACATACCCACTTTTTATTTAGATTTTAGTAACTTTTTTAACCTTACAAACTGTTAAAAGCCCTGTGAGTAGAAGGCAATTTCACAGATTCCTCAATACTGCTTAGGCTGACTTAAAAATATGTTCTACATTTTCATACTCCTGTATGTATGGAAGTATAGTTTTATTGTTGTATATACCGTTTGTCAATCAAAAATTATAGTTGCAGTATTTTCTTTTTCATCTATTCCTCTCTCCTTTTAAAGTTTTACTTAAAAAGTGTGTGCAGTTTCCTTTCTGAAAAATGTCATACAGGTTTAATATTGGCGTGCGAAGCACGCAATGCACTGCGTATTGAAAATACTCCCAATAGGGGGGTTGGCGTGCATCTCAGTGTTCAGTGTCAAGTTCCCATGCGCGTCCTTAGCACTGAACATGTTAAGCCCCATATCCCGGTCTAGACCCCCTAGAAAATATCATATGGGCGCCCATGAATGCGGAAATTGTAATTTAAAAGCGGGACAAATTAAAGATAACTGATAGTGTACGAGGTGTGGTCAAAAGATACGGTGAATAATTTTAATACAAAGTAATAAGTTTACATAGAATTTGAATTAATAATCTCTTTCAAAGTGCTGTCCTTGTGGCTAGAGGTTTCAGTTGCTGGGTGAGCCAGAAGTCGCATGGTACTAAATCTAGTAAGGCAGATATGGACAAACAGGAACACTGGACTTGTGGCACGGCCAGTTGTCGTGATGAAGAAGGAAGCCATTGGAGCATTTTTCTGGTTTCTTTATTCGCACATTGTTTCACAAACGTTCCAGTCCCCTTTGTAAAATCCAGAGTTTACAGATGCACTTGGAACGAACTCTGATCGCACTATGCCTTACTATAAAAAAAAACAACAAGCACGACCTTAATGTTCGACTTTACTGGTGTGTCTTTTTAGCATGACTGGAGTTACTGGTTTTCCATTAACCCTAGAACCGGCATATCGGATCATTTGTAACGCGTGATTGTATTGAATATTTGACCCACTAAAAATCTTCCAATCTCAAAAAGACAAACACCATTGGAAAGGTAATGTTTCAAACTTTATTTTTTGTATTTACAATTTCTTTCTAAAACGTATATTTACATACGTAATCATCGTTGCAGTTTATTAGTTTTCTACAAATCAATCAACGCCCGAAAATTCATACAAAACATAACGAAATTACTCAACTTTTGTCAATCTCTAAAACCCGCCCAGTAGGTTGTCTTAGTTAAATCTATGTATCGATGGATTCATCACAATTTCCCTTATCCAAAACTTTCATCCAATCAAAAATCGGACCAATAGTATTGAAGTTAGAAGGGGTTTTGTAGACCCTTGCAATTGGTCAGTTTTCCAACCAATAAACAGCGTTATTTATTTCACGTGATATCTGTATGACCTCAATCATTTTTTATAGATATTTTGGTATCTTTGTAAATATAATTCTTCAAGCTAACTTCCCCTGTAAACCAAATATGATATATTTGAACAGTTTATTGTGTAGGACCGTGGGAAAGTGACTGCTAATACGGTCTCATCTAACGTTCAAATCTGTAGCGTAACAGACTTTTACAACATAGCCAGACATACGAGTATGCGCACGCATCTTGTACAGACGAGAGTTTACTATATTTTTCTAACTTTTGTTTTTTCAAATAATTCTAAGTCAAACACTTTTATGAAAAGATAATTTTACAAGTATACAGTTCAGTTCTTTGATTTATTCTCTACACTTTGTTATAATATTATTTTATTTTTGGGCACAGCATATATTAGTAAATTACGTTTCTAACTTGGCATACTTTTGATAGCAGACTTGTAGTAAGAACATAAAATCTTGTGTTTTCAAAATAAGAAATTTGAAAATGTTAAATGTTTTATACAGTTCTATTTAGAACTAAATTACGAAACTTTTTTACATTTATGGAAAAAATTACAAAATAGTTTACTACTTTTTATGTAGACTTAAAGTTGAATTTTTATTTTTCGTAACTGAACATTTTTTGTTTCTTGAGCTAATAACTTTCTAAATTTTACATCTATAATTTTTTTACTGGCATATACAAATTCTTTGAACCTTTCTCTACAAAAAAGCTATGGAACACTTTTGGATTGGGGTTAATTTACTATTTTTGGCGAATTTTTAAATAAATGCTTGCACACGCCAAAAAATCCATTTTCGTTAAAGCTGCCGGTTCTAGGGTTAACAAATCTGAATTTTTTGAAGTTATACTTCTTTGCGCCCGTTAGACACTTTGGGATGGGATGTTGGTCGAGAAACCGCATCACGCTGAAAAGTAAGAACAAATTTTTAAGAACTATCGTAACTCTCCCTTGGACTAAAAGCCAGTGGCTAATTACTGTTATTATGTCTCTCTTACACAAGTTCAATCGTTGGCCGAGCGGTCTAAGGCGCTGGTCGTCGCTGCCGTCAATCCCCGATCGTGGGTTCTAATCCCGACCACGGCCGAAATTTTTTTTTCAGTGATTTTCGTTTTTTTTTCAATAATTAATCGAACTAAAAATTAAAAAATAAATATAGTTTAAAAAAAACTAAAAAACACGCTTTTATAATACGTTGAACTAAAAAGTGAAAAATAAACATAGTTTAAAAAAACTAAAAAACAGGCTTTTAGAGCATATCAAACTAAAAAGTTAAAAATAATTTTTCAAAAATAATCTTAAAACAATAATAAACGATAAATACTAGCATTGTTGTAAAAAAAAAGCGTGGGGCGCTTTGTCCATATTTCTCGTACATCGAGCGCCCAACGCTTTTTTTTTACAACAATGCTAGTATTTATCGTTTATTATTGTTTTAAGATTATTTTTGAAAAATTATTTAAGTTATACTTCTTTGCGCCCTTTGTAATCGGGTTGGGGTGTCGGTCGATCAACCTCGTCACGCGTTAGGAGTCTAATCCGGAAAGTGCCTTTTTATTCCTTTTCTCTACAAGAGATACCTCAAGAATCTCGGTGGGTGAGTGGATAACGCACTCGACTTCCACGCTCCCTGGTTCGATCCCCGGCTGGGAAATTTTTTTTCAAAAATTATAGGAAAGTATACGAATGGCCAAAGAAGTATAACTTCCACCGTCTGGTCCGACGCAGACCCATTTTTTTTTCTCAGGGCCATAGCCATAGACCCAACTTTCATCTCCAGTTACAATTTTGGTCATGAAGTCCGTATCTGCATCCTTCAATTCCGTGCAAACTGGGGCAAGGTTTTTTTTCTGTTCATCAAAAGTCTGGGAACAAATTTTGCCCTCACTCGTCTCATTTGCAAATTATCGGTTAAAAGGGTTTGAATGGACCCATAAG
Source organism: Philaenus spumarius (assembly GCA_018207615.1). Taxonomy (NCBI): domain Eukaryota; kingdom Metazoa; phylum Arthropoda; class Insecta; order Hemiptera; family Aphrophoridae; genus Philaenus; species Philaenus spumarius. The sequence continues at coordinate 137,543 of JAGFPH010002028.1, forward strand.
AGATGTTAAGTTCTTCAGTAAGCTCTCGAATAGTCATTCGCCTGTTTGAACGAACAAGTTTGGCCACTTTTTGCATGTTTTCGTCTGTTTTTGAGGTCGAAGGACGTCCCGACCGTTCCTCGTCTTCAACCGACTCATTTCCCTTTTTACTGTAAATAGCTCGTACCACTTTTAAACAGTCTTCGGAGTTATCACCATACATTTTAACTTTTCATGAGCTTCTTAGAACTTTATTGCAATTGAAACAAAACTTATGTCGATGCGTTGTTTAAAATCTATTTTGCACAACATACACGGTAAACACGACCTCAGTCTAGCGACTCTGGAAGCTGACTGACAAGTTAGAACGTGTTCAAACTTGACACTGCCTGCCTCAACAGATCAGGCTATTGGACATATTCGATCAAACTGGTGTAGCGTCAGCAATTGCTGCTATAAAAATTCATTCACTGTATTTTTGTCACACTCAAAAGTGACAGTTATCCTCATCATCAGATGCCTCAACCAGTTGAAGTAATCGTCGTGCAGAGTCAAGTTATGTTTCAGATGTAGACACTATCGCAGCAGTGAGACGAATTCCAGACGGGAGAAATCTTTAGATAACTTGAACAAATGTGACACGAGATAAAATTTGTTACAGTCGATCTTGGCAAATTAAATTCCAAGATTGTACAAAAAAAAATTTATAGTGCCAACAGGGTTAGGGCTAGGATTAGGACAAGAGGGAAAGGGGATTCATATACTTCTTAAGGAGTACTTGCCCAATGTGGCAAGCACTTTGCTCCTTTTTTACTCAATCACGTTACACTTATTTTAGTTATCCATTTGTGTACAATAGCTTTTATTTATGATTACACAAATCACAAAATTAAAACTGCAAAACACATTTCAAGCAATATCAATTTATTTTGAGAACTCAAATGTCTATAACAGTAAGATTATATTTATTAATTCTAGATTTCCCTATATAACATATAAATAATATTATTCAGCATTCACATTTTTTTTTTTTTTTTTTTTTAATTAGTAATATATAATATAAAAGTAAGAATTTTAAGAAATTTCCATTGCCAAAATAATAATATAGCATCAAAATGTATAATACATTTTAAAATCAATAAAATAAACTATGTAACAAAATAAACAGAAAAGAATTTTGTGCATAGTTCAGAAATGATATAGCCTATGTGGCAAATTAGTCATAAAAAGAAGTGATTCAACAAAAACCAAGTAAATCAGCTTGTAATGAGAATAGATCTCTCTATCGGATCTTTTCTTTCAGTGTATTTTCAAGTTCTATTTCAATAAATAGCTCAAGCTGGATCTTATTACAACAACGTGTTATCACACCCCAAAAAATATATTATATAAAACATAATAGTATCCGATAATCTATTAGTTCTTATCACTAATAGAATTTAAATAAAATTACAATCCAATACGCGAATATGTTATATACTAATCCCATAATAAAAAAAGAACTTTTTTAAAATACTCAATTGAATTTGAATTTCAATAGACTGCATGGTACAAACGTATCAAAGATATTTTACTCTGATAATCTAATACCCAATCTTTATTTTTATTTAGTATTTTTCTTCTTTTTTTACAGAGTAATTTAACGCTAATTAATGTTTTCCACTATGAATTTTACCATCAACAAACATTTAAATGAAATGTCAAGCTCAGAAACAGTACAATCACAAAAATGTTCCCAAAACATATTTGTAAACTGGAAATAACTCAATAGTCGATTCAAGACAATATTTCTGCCCAAGTCCAAGCCCAAGCTGAGCAAATCAATAGAACAAACATCGCTAACTGTCACACAAGTCAGGCAGATTTAAAATAGTTTACAGCGTCCTTTTTTCTTCTTTTTCACCTGCAAATTAAATAGTAATTTATTAGTTTATTTATCAGGCATCAGAATGTTAAGTCTGCTAGAAAATCAAAGGAATTATCATATAAATCGGTTTTCACACGACAGTTATCCACATTAACAAATGGAAAACTACGGATAATCGCCATCAGGGCCGGATTTAGCATAGGGCCATGTAGCGGGCCCATAGTGGCAAATTTTTAGGGGCAGCAAAACGGCAAAAAAAACTGGAATTTGGGAAATAATATTACAATACAGGACCGTACTATGTTTTATCTGGAACAAAACTAAAACTCCATTCCAGTTTTTCAACATGTGCGTATGAGTGTGTGATATAGATATAGGCCCTACTACAGTCATGAATGAGCTAATGCCAAGTTATTCGTTTGACTCAAACTAATAAACTTCGTGCCTCTGGCTAACACCGAGAAATCGCAGTTGTCTTTCGTTCAGTCTTACGCCGATTCCTACGTGGCGACAAGAACGACGCGGCACAATATGCTCGTATCACAAACATTAGGTAGATTATTCTACGTGGACTGGCGATGCGGGCGACACCGGCGGTCATATCCTTGAGCTGATCTTATCCCACCCAGATCGCTGATATCGGTGAAGCCGTCTGTATCGTTGAAGCGCACTACGTGCGCGACACAAGCTACCGCAGTGACACAAACTGATTTTAAATTTCAAAACTCGGTCACGTCGCTACGGTCGTCAAATGTTTTTCAGATTTCGGACATTTTGCTTTTTTTACAAAATAATTCATATCTAAAGAAATGTTCGACCGATTGTGTTCAAACTTGGCATGAAGTTTAACCTAACTATGATCTATTTTAAGAAAAATAAACGATTATATCCGATCATGCCTTTCAAAATGGCAGCAGTTTGAAAATTTCAAACCTAAATTACGCAAAACCAAAAAATCATTTTAGATGATGTAACTGTCAAAACAATCGGATGAAGGAAAATGAACAATTATGCTTTTTTTAGGTCCCCTATCATCTCCTGAAGTTGTGCCAACCTCGCACAAAACAACCTGTATATAGTTGAAATACAATTCTCAAATACATCTACAATATGAGTGCGTTGATACATCACTTATGTTAAAAATGACATCATCTGACTGAATTGAACAAAAATCTACTGTAAATATCATACATTTGAAGCAGATTATGAATTTGTACATACGTTTGTAGATTTCACATATTTTCAGTAAACTTTAAATAAAAAGTTTAATTTGTACTATTAACAAACCCACAGTGACGGCAATATGGAAAACTCAGATACTAATATGAAAAACTCTGCCTTTGCATGAAAGTGAGCATTTAAAAATATTGTGATCAAGACCGAATCTACATATTTTGTGCCTATGGGCCCCGAAATTGCTGCCCCCCACAATTAAAAGCACTCTATACCCCAACCAAAATTTTCTCTAGTTTACATTGAATTTGCAATATTTTTAACTCCTTACAAAAAAAGTATTAGTACTATTTTCTTTCTCCTAATTTGTTCAGGTTGATTTAATTAGCAGTAAAACATGTTTTTATAATACTAATCAGTTAATGAGATTTATAAATCGTTATTAAAACAACGACCGTAAATGGAAAGCTATCGAAACCTGCTAAGTTGGAGAATGGAATAATACAGGGTTCAACCATCAGCCCAACACTGTTTAACATCGCCCTACACGACTTGAGCAGTGCTCTGCCTTAGGGAGTGGACCTGGTGGTGTTTGCTGACGACGTTACCATGTTCGCCGTGGACGGCTCACCGGACAAAGCCTGCACTCTCCTTCAAAGAGCGCTGGACGGGGTGGTCAAGTGGTGCTTGAAGTGGTCCTTAACAATATCGACAGCAAAGACGGAATGTGCATTCTTTACAAGACGCAACACGCTTAAAGAATACAAACCGTGACTGCTTATAGAGAACCATGAACTGAGGGTGAATGAATGCCCAAAGCTCCTGGGAGTACACCTTGATCCAAAGCTACTATGGAACAAACATACTGACGAGGTAAGAAATCAATGCAGCAAAAGAGTAAACACCATCAAAGCAGTTGCAAACAGAAATTGGGGAGCGGACACATCAACACTCAGGATGCTTTACTCCTCCTATGTGCGGCCTAAGATGTTGTACTGTAGCGAAGTTTGGGGCTCTGCGGCATGCACGTACTTAAAAAAGATCCAGCAAATCTAATCAGCCGCCCTCAGAATAATACTGGGCTGCCCAAGTACGTTTCCAATAGCGGCAATGGAAATTGAAGCACACCTTGAGCCTATTGACCTCCTTATAGAAAAAAACATTTTGACCAAATGGATCAAGACACAGACTCTCCCAAATGATCACCCCTTGTTCACACTGGCACCGACAACAACCAGACAGTCTTTCACGTGTCGGGTGGACGCCATGAAAATGTTTGCAGAATCAATTATACCGGAACCTATACCAATGGTACACAGCTGGCCACCATGGAGGGAAGCGGAGGTCACAGCATACACCGAACTACCATCTGGAAACTCCAAAAGTACCTCCCAAGATCTTAATTTACTAAAAGCAGAGACACTGGAAATGATAGAGGAGAGATACCGAGACCATACGAGGATCTACACGGATGGATCCGTCGATCTAAAGCAGACTAAATCTGGTGCAGGTTATTATAACGACAAAACAAAAGAACGTTTCTACGCACCGGCAAACTCGGCATCGAGCATGGATGCAGAATTGTTGGCCCTCAATGCGGCGCTGGTGGGCTGCGGGCAGGTGCCGGAACTCAAGGATATGTATTCTTACGGACTCTAAGTCGGCCATTGAGGCAATTCAAAAAAACACACCTGACGACTACTACTTCCGGACGAGTGAAATAAAGAGCCTTTTAGAAGCCCTACAGGAGACTGGAAAAACCATAGTCTTCCAGTGGATTCCATCGCACTGTGGATTGCAGGGAAATGAACTGGCGAACCAAATAGCTAAAAGTGCGGCTGAGATGCACCCGGTCCCACCCACAAAATTCTCTCTCAGCAAATGCAAAAGGAAGATTGAAAGATTTGTAATGGAGAAATGGACTGAGAGATGGAAGCAAGAAACTGTTGGACGGTCTCTGTTTAAAATCCAGGAAACACCTACCGCACCAAACTGGTATAGAGGGGTCTCCCGCAGCGTTGCTACGTTTATGGCAAGAGCTCGAATGGGACACGCGGTGACAAACAGCTACCTAAGAAGATTTCGACTGAAGGAAACCGACAGATGCGAGAGGTGCGGCGTCGAAGAGGAGACCATGGGCCACATACTGCTGGAGTGCACCTCGGAGAACAGAATGAGAGATTCTCTCAGAGAAGCTTTAAAGGACAGCCAAAACAAATTGGAAGACGCACTGCGGAACAAGAGGTATTGGGCATTGGTGGCTGCGGCATATCATGGTCATCGAGTCGTCGGCATTACCTGAGGCCGGAAGCTCGTATGAAGAAGTAAGTTATTAAAACAAAATATAATATATGGAGTTTGAATTATAAAAAAAATAACTGTTTCGTCTTTAGAGAAATATTATACTAAATTTGTATTAATATTTCTGCATGATTACACCAACAGGAGGTGAGGAGGCTAAATCTAATTTTACTTTTAATAATTTTACTACGTAATTTTTAGGCTACAAGATGAAATTCTGAAGTGGTTTTGCAAAATAATAAAAAACACATCAATTTCAAATCACGTATTTCAAGTTCATTACACAGTTTAAACAATTAAACCACATAAACAAACATGTAAATGTAACCACTAAAGCGTGTTTCAGAGAATCTAACTTTTAAGATTCAAACTACAAGAGATAGGATAGGTAATGGTTTAGTCTTTAAATTAAATATTATATTTTTAAAGTGTGGAAAACAAATTGAATTGGCAGATGTTTACTAGAATTTCTTACGCCTTGCTTTAACACTGTCAAACTCTTCTAAGTCTTTAAAGTCAACGCAAACAACAACTCCTACGTGGGCGACACCGACTAACTGAGCGAACGAGTGATTTTTGAACTAACAAACAAATGTAAATGCAAAATCTAAAAAAAAAAAAAACTGCACCAAACTACAATTTGCGCTAGCCTAATTTTAAAAAAAACTGGTGTTTATCACAATTTAAATCTGCAGGAAAAATATGACCCCCCCCCTCCCCCCGACTTGATGGGACCCACCGAAGGTTTCACGTGTGAAAAAAATACGTAGTTTGTTCATTTCGCGGCTTGATTCTGAGGAGGGAGAAAATATGCGGCCCAAAATCAAAGGAAAGGGGAAATTCTAACATTTTTCGAGTTGTGAGAAAACTGAGTTCAAAGTTTAATTGATATTTTGTAGATTTATGAAGTTACAACCGAATTGTTAAAATATTTATTGACGCTAAAACAGGGGTTTATAATGTAAAAGATAAAGTCTTGACCGGACCTAAAAAACAATGACGCTAAGTCCGGGTCGACGCATTAGCCGAGGCCGTTAAAACCAAGTTCAACTGTACATCAGTTCTGCCAACATATTGAAATTATAATAATTGGGAAAGTGGCTTTGATAATATGTTTAACATTGGAAGATTTTAATTGGCCAATTGTAAACGAACAAGGATACAAAATTGGATCATTATACTGACCGAGGATACACCAAAACAATTTTTCCAATTAGATACCCATCACCATAAGCATCTAGTAATTTATGAGAACTTACATAATGCAATTTTCCGTATTTAAAAAAAGTTATTCTTGGTTTTGAATTTAATTAATTTGGTTTTGGAAAATATTTTTGGTTAAAAGCTACTACAGTCTAAAAGAATAACTTACTTGAAGAGCTGCTCTTGTTGCTGTTTCAAAAACTTCTCGTACTCCTTCCTTACTCTTTGCTGAACATTCCAAATAAGCAAAAGCGTTAATTTTCTCTGCCATAGATCGTCCTTCTTCTGGTTTCACGGGCTCTTGTTTCATTTTACCTAATTCTTTAATTGTGTTCGGGTCATTCCTCAAATCCTGAATAAAGAGAAACCAATCAGTAAACAAATAAAGGCGACAAGCATTCTATGTGTTTTGTATAGGGATTCGACAAAAATAAAATTGTTGGAGTGGCTCTTAATTTTAAAATAAAAAAACATTAACGATAAAATAAAATCAAAGTAGGCTACCAGTTTAACCTTTTGATGAGCACCGACGTTTTAAAACGTCAGGCAGTGTTATCACTGTTTAGAGCATAGCCGTTTAAAAACTTCATAGAGTTTTCATTCAGTTAGCATCAACGTTAAAAACGTTCTATTTAATATAGTATGTCCCATGATGTGCTGCTATCGATGCATTATTTTTCTTCTTTTTTATAATCTGGCAACACTGCACACAGTTTGACAACAGTCTGTTCTGAATCGTGCACAGTGTATTTTCGTAGTAATTGTGATTTTGTTTATAATGCAGTGAACTGTATCTAACCTCAAAGCATATATTAGGTGGTTTTAGTGCTATTTGCAATTTTATACTATATTTTGTAAGTTACTTTTCCAAAATTATAAGTATGTTTTTTGATAAGTTATGGCTAGGCCGAGGTTTATTGGAATATCTGACAAAGAAATAGGTGAACTTATAACAGAAAATGAATCTGATTAATAGTGATACTGAAACAAGTGATGTTTTTGACGATAGTAAAACGATGTTTTAATTTTGTCTTATGTTTATGTCTAAAACGTTTTGCTTATCATAAATATAACAGAATACAAAATTAGAATTGCTCACCTAACCTAACCAAACCAAAATTTCTTAATTTTTTAAAAACACAAACAAAATAAAATTTTACAATTTATTATTTATTTTACAGTTTTGAAATTATGTTCCAACCATTTAATAAAAGAAAATAATCTTGCTCCTTGGAGTCAGACATTTCAAAAAAATTGCCGCTCATCAAAGGGTCAATAAGACCTATTTTTTTTCTTGAAGGAAATAAACTTTACAGGCCAACATAACCTAAAAATACTCCCCCCACCCATGATCAAACCCTACTTCTCCCACTCATTAAGCGATATTGATGTTCTGTGATTGTTTTGTTAAATTTAGTCTATTTACCTGTAAATTATCTTACTTGAAAAATTATTGGTTTAAAATGCACAACCCTCTTTAGCAGTAATTAAAAAACTCGTTGGAGTCATAGCTAGTTGCTTTACATAAAAATGGCGGCCTACAGTAAGCTCAATAGCAAAAACACTGGATAATTAGTTTTCAGTTAGGATACAGGTTGTAGGTAGGGATATTCGATATACATCGATGCATTGAAAACATCGACGTTTACGATTCGATACATCCAATCAATCCGATGTACTACGTGGGTCCAAATTTATTCGATGTATCGAAAGGTTCAAGAATTCAACCTACTACTGTCCTACTGAATGTACTGCAACTTTTCATCCGATTTTACTCTTTCTCTTTGTCAAAAATTATCTTGGCGTTTTTTCAGACGACGACCTTGTTTTACATTCTACTGTTAAATGTTGAATACATGTAAACATACTGTGACTAAAGACTATTAGTTAGAACTTCAGGCTATTTTTTCTTTTTTGTTATTGTTATTGCATTTCTGTTAGCGTAGGGTCGTATAGTAAATTTACGCCCTAAGATGATAAGTACAGTATTATAAAACTCTAAATCAAAATGGCACATAAAATAAGTCATAGACCCTACCTGACTTGTTCTAAAAAACCTAACCTATATATCAGTGAACATTTTTTTGAGGTAAAAACCATTAGCGGTTTTTATCGCTTGATAAATCAGTGTAGAAATTAATTCTAGTAAATCAGCCGTTATGGAAAGCCATTGACTAACACCGATTTAAATTGATATAAATTGTATTTTGTTTAAATTACTCTATTCATTTGCTTTTAAATTATTGGAATATTTCGATACTTTCCCCTCAAAACAGACTTTGTTTAGCATAGTTATAGTCATATAAACAAAAGTATTCGATGTTTACTAATCGATACATCGTATTATATCGATGTATAAGTGGCGATGTAAAACATCGGCTCGAATTAGACGGAACCTCAGATTATCGCAACTCAAATTACCGGGACTCTACTGTAGCTTTAATAAAGTTTTCCGAAGTTGACAATCAGATAGTTATAACTCGGCCAAATTTAAAGAGATTTTGACGATTTAGGTAGCAATACGTTAGGAATGTTACTCTTTATAAGAGTACAATAATAACTAAATCTATTTAAATCCGACAAATGTTCCCTTATCATTTTCAGCATCACACTTTCACTTTTCATTTTTAATAATCACTGTTTAGTAGGTTTAAAGCAAATAATCTTCTGTTAGCTTACATGTTCAAGTTTTAAGAAGTTTTTGATTTTTTTGGGCACAAACTGCAACAGTGATTTTAAAAACAGGAAAATTTCTGTTTTTTCATATCAATTTACATCAATAATTGAAATGTTTACTGATGTAGTGTTGATGTTTATTTTTTAATTTTTCAATACCTAAGCCTAACTAAACATAATAACTGTTAGAATTTCAATCCGTAGAGATTCTTAGAGGTCGAGATCATATTTGTATCAAAACATAACAAATTATATAACAAACAGTTATCTTTCAATACGGTTGAACTTGGTTTTAACAGCCTCGGCTAATACATCAACTCGGACATAGCGTCATTTTTTTTCCGGTACGGTCAAATCGTTATTTTTTACAATGTTATAAACCCCCGTTTTAGCGCCAATAAATATTTTAAGTCATAAATCTACAAAATAACAATGTTAAACTTTGAATTCAGTTTCCTCAGAACTCGAAAAATGTTAGAATTCCCTCTTTTCTTTGATTTCAGGCCGTCTATTTTCTAGCTTCTCAAAACAAAGCCGCGAAATAAAGAAACTACATATTTTTTTCACACGTAAAACCTCCAGCGGGTCCCATCAAAATCGTGGGGGGGGGGGGGGGTAGTTCCACTACAAGCAACACTGCTAACTCTCCCACCACTCCTAAGGAACAATTATGGTGTCAGTTGCGTACTGTGTGTAACTAAACCCATGAACTTGCTGGGAAAGTGTTCGGACAATACAAAAGCACAGCGGGACATTTACGTAGTTGTCCCTCCCCCCCACAGTAATGTTGACACTTTAAATTGTGGGTGTTTTTTAATACAGTAAGTTAATGTTTTAATAAGTACTATAATTTTCATGTTTTTAATACAGTTTGTTAATTCACATTACACATGTATATGCTCATTAAAACTTTACACATTAACCAATTTTACCTAATTTATAATTGTAGGCGACTTCAGTTCCAATTATCGGGACCCTACTGTACATTAAAAGAAAAGTATAGTTTTTCTTTTTAATAAACGCCATGAATAATGTTGCCAATAATAGCAATACTATATAGTTGTTTGTCCTTAGACTCGAGGTAACAAAAATACGATTTCCTGTTGGTACATCTTTTTAACATCACTCGGACGTAGCGTCAACATTCGTTCGGTCCCTTCGTTGACGCTATAACCAAGTTCAATTGTATGTGTATTTCGTAGTATTTAAAGAGGTGAAATAACTCGTACTAATTTTAAGGCGCCTTCAAACAGAATACAATACCGATCAAAAATTATAACATAATGTCTAGTACCTTTTTATTCCCAACAAGAATAATAGGTACATTTGGACAGAAATGCTTTACTTCCGGTGTCCATTTTTCTGGAATATTTTCCAATGAATCAGGAGAATCGATCGAAAAACACATTAATATTACATCGGTATCCGGATATGAAAGTGGGCGGAGTCTGTCATAATCTTCTTGTCCAGCAGTATCCCACAGGGCCAATTCAACCTAGAATAAACAAAGCGATATATTATTGATGGAATTAAATAAAAATATAAATATTTTTTTAATTAAAACAAATTCACAATTTGATAAAACCAAGAGAATATTAACTACTAAAGACATCAGGTAGCTAATGACATTATGACTCCACCAAAATTTGTGTTATAAATTCAAATAAATATCAAAATATTAATACTGTGTTTCTTTATAAACAATTTTCTTATTTGGAAATAGAAGCAAACCAAGTTAAGCTAAACAAAGTAAATAAATATTTCTCTAGCCAAAAAGAAAAATACTAAATTTTGAATTTTCTAAATCAATGGTTGAGTTCATCCGCACTGATCGGTAATTTCTGATCTATCAGACTGATGACAGATGACCTAGAGTTTAAGTGATCATAGATGAGTGCGGCTGAACAGATTATACTAATACACCAAAGAGAGGTCAAGGCGGTTAGCTGTAGTAAGTGCAAGTGGAAGCGTATTTATTTGTAAGAAAACAAAAATGGATCGAGTTAGTGTGACTGTAAATGCTATCGAAAACATTTGAAATTTAGTTCTTATGGCAGCGAATTTGGTAATACCAGTACTACGAATACGTTTGTACGATTTATTTACACACAGAGACAATAGGTCAACCAGCATTAAAAACATATTGTTAAACATAAAGACAATTTTTTTTTAACTACTTATAATAGTCACTTTTAGTGTAAAAAAGTATTTTAAAAGCTCTAAACTCTATTCTTATTTTTAATTTCACTACAAAACAAAATAATTGATTGATTTTCTGACCGATTATATTCAAATTAAACCTACCCAATGAAAAAATGTTTTTTTAATCTTTAAATTTTTTCGAAGTGATAACTTCTATTGTATCGTTGGGCACTTTCGCTTGACTATGTTTCTGAAATCTCGGCAAACTTTTTGCGTAGACACAAGTCAGAGCGTGGAGAGAGAATAGACGAAACATAGTATATAATAATACGTTATTATAATTATTATAAGTATGTGAACAATAGTGACCAAAAGTTACCGGTTTGCTCATATCCGTGATATATTCTTTTTTTGTTGAACAAATATCTCCTGTCACTTTTAAAGTATATGGTTTGAACCTGCGCCAATTGTTTGAAACATGACTAACAACTCTGGTCCTCACCTCAAACCCCAGTGAACCGTGTCATGTACAATTAAAGCCAAAGAGTAGAATAAGCATTGGCCGTCTGGCCTAGAAGAAACTACTCTGTGAGGAATAGATACTCTATTAAGGTGTATGACCTCCATCGTTGTAATATGAAGCTAAATTTGATATTTAAGTGAGTAATAATAAGTTAAAGTAAAATAAAACAATGTAAAATATTACTTTGTCAAAATGTACAAAATGTAAAAAAAATTCTAAACGTATTCAGTTAGACAAAAATCAATCTTCTTTACAAAACTTAAAACGCACAAAAATATAATAATAATTATTATAATTATCCCTTACATATTGAATTATTCTTAGAATTCTATGTAGAGTGCCTACACTAATACCTCACTCAAAATCATTAGTCACTAAATAAATAGTGCTTACATTATATTGATCACTACTTTTGGCATACTTATTATTAATTATAATAATTACATAATATTATAATTATAAAAATATTACTGTATTATAATATTATAATTATTAGATTATAATTATGCAATTTCAAAATATGATATAATATTTTTTGACAATATATTGACTTGTGTATTCTCCTCTAATATTAATACTGATAAAAATATAAATCAGAAATAGATGTTATCACCTCCAACGTGTGGTCTTTAAGCACACCCAATGTTTTTTTTCCCTTATTCTCTGGTTTATTCCGAACAAAATGATACATAATAAGTTATGTTTACTGTTTATAGTAATTTTTTGTTGAATTTACAAAAATACTTCTTCAGTCATATTTTAATTGGATTTGGTGGAGCAGCCAAGTGCCAAATAAATAGAGTGCAAAAGGTTAAAAGCAAAAGCACAAACAATACCTTAGATGATTTGATAGTTCACAATACTCCTTGATTGTGTTTCAACTAAACAAAAAATACACACAAGCTCAGTGATTTTTTCTCGATCCGAAACAAATAAATTTGTTTTCATATGTACCACTCGGTGCGGGACAAGCCAAAAGCTGACAGCTGCTTCAGTCACTTCAAGTGTTTTGACTGTATGCTGATGCTCGCTCCAAAGGGAGTTTACATTGTGATGTGTTACATGCAGTAGTAAATTTTGCATTAGATTTACATGTTTTTTGTGTAAAAAAATATACTATGTTGTGTGAATTTGACTTTTTATAAAACAGTATTGGACAATCCATATACAGTAGCCTACAACCTGTCATATTCGGACTAATGTGGCAACCGGCCGATCCGGATATGGAAAAATCCGGATATAGCAAAGTCATTTACAAATAGCCAAAGGGCACAAAACAATGAAAACCATTATTGTTGAATACTATTTTTAGATGTTTCAAGCGGTTTGGACTTGTATTTACTGTACTACAATATACTATATTTAGGCTAACAAATTGACGTTTTCAATGCAACCATAGACTATTGGTAATTAAAGGTAAACAATAAAAGAAAACAGTTTACATTGTAATAACACAATTTTAATTATTACAGCACTGCACTTATAAACACACTAGCTTTAAAAACTGGTAAAAGAGAAAGACTCAACTGTTACTTACAACAAACAAGTAAACACTTCAATAAATGCGTGTAAAACTTTATTAGATAGTGACCTTAAAAAATGTAATAAAATGATTTAAACCATTCGCTCCAAAATTGAGATCTTTGCCAAAAATTCATAAAACTGGACAACCGATCAGACCACTAGTGAACTTTAGAACAGCGCCAGCATACAAAATTTCTAAGACATTAGATGCGATAATTCGTAGAAACATAGTGATGTGGGCCACGTGGATAAATATAAAATAGGTATTTACCCGAGGCCAGGGTAAATACCCAAAATGAGGGTATTTATGAGAAATAATGATTTAAATAGTGTTTTAAGTATTTCTAAGCATTTTACACTCAGTAATAGCCTTATTTAGTTAGAGCTATTTAGAGAATATAGTACCTTTTTGAGTAAAGCCCCCCCCCTTCAATCCCCCAAAAATATCCATACAAAAATACCCAACAATTGGGTATTTATTATTATCAAGCTAATATAATAGGTACTAATACGAGTATTTTATTATTTCAAACATAATGCTGTATTTGAATTTAGGGCAATGGAAATCCTTCACCCTTTTGAAAAAGAATAGTATTTTTTTTTAATTAGGCTAGGTTTTAATTTATAATTTAGGTCTAATCGTCAAAGTATTAATGTACCCTACATTTTTTGGGTGTTTGTAAATAGGCATAATAACTTATAAACAGAATAATCATTTTGGTGCTATTATTTAGTAATCTTATTGTAAACAAAAAAGGGAGGGATATTTAGCTGTGGATACAGTAGGGGATAATGTGTAGATAATGTAGGTACTTACACAGTTGGAAGGCAACACTTCCTTGATTCACAAGGTCTACTCTAGGTTAGAAACATTGAAGAAAACTTTGACCGAATAAATCCCACTCTCGTCTCTTCAAATAGCAGAAGAAAAATAATAAAAAAAAAACTAGACAAGCGGATGAAACGAGCAATAAGTAAAATCCACCTATCTGCAGATATCTAAGTCCTTCAAGCCAAGGTTGCTATCTTGACGCAGAAGAATTACTTGACGGCATCAGTTTCATAAGTGAAGTAGGGAACAACATGGGCTTGAAGATCATTGATATTCAAAAAGACCTCGCTGATTACCGAGATAAAGAAGGAATTTGCCGTCGCCAATTCTTTCGGGAAGGAATAACATCAAAGGAAGATTAAAATGAAGTGCAGCCTTTATTGTGGTGGAGGCAGCTGAGAGGAACATGTTTACTAGCTGACGTGGCAATTCGTATTCTTCAGGCACCTGTCACTTCAGCTGCAACCAAGAGGACATTCAGCACCTTTTCATTGATACACAATAAAAGAAAAAATCGATTAACGACAGAGAGAGCAGCGAAAATTGCATACCTCTCCCATAGTTGGAGATTGCTGAAAAAAGAAAAAATGAATAGACCAACTGCATCCAGCAATAGACAAGAGTTTGAAGATGAAGGCGAAAAAGATTCTCAACCTTTGGAAATTGCTTAAAGCGAGGAATCATCTGAGTCTGAAGAAGAAGTCTCTAGTTCAAATTCTGATTCTGACTGAACCACACGTAGCCTACAACTGCCTACTTTTCTGTATTAAAATGAATTTTTAGCATTCAAATTGGCATACTTTTTTACCCTTGCTTGAAACAAAATTCTGAAATTGTAGAGTAATGCCTATATTCTGCATCCGTTTTGGGTTTTATCTTTGTTAACTAATATTAATCTTATTTGGTCATTAGTAGGCCCATTAGTTTATTTGGATGATAATGGTAATTACTATTATTAAGGAAAAATATCATTCAATCATTATAGAACACTAGCTGACCCGTAACGGCGTTGCCCGTGGTGGTTGGTATCTTCAGTCTTTTTAACGTAATTGTATTCTTTTTAAGTGTTCAGTCAGTGAGTGGTATTTGGCTTTTATATATATATAGATCTTAAATAATAAAAGCACTATTGTCATAATAATAAAAGATCTGAAATTATGATTTTTGTAACTTTGATCCCCCCAAACCCCTCCTAAAATTTCAATATTTTTCATACCCTTTCTTAGTGAGCACCTATGGCCCTAGAGGAAGCTACATACCAAATTTCATTCCAATCTGTTCGGTAATTTTGAAGAAATCGTGATTTAGTAATTCTTACCCCCAAACCCCCCTAAAATTTCCAATTTTTTAAAACCCTTTTTTTGTGAACATTTATGGCCCTAGAGGAAGCTACATACCAAATTTCATTCCAATCCGTTTGGTAGTTTTAAAGAAATCGTGATTTAATAACTTTGATCCCCCCAAAGCCCCCCTAAAATTTCGAATTTTTTCAAACCCTTTCTAAGTAAGCACGTATGGCCTTAGAGGAAGCTACATACCAAATTACATTCCAATCCGTTTGGTAGTTTTGAAGAAATCATTTTTTAATAACTTTGATCCCCCCAAATCCCCCTAAAATTTCGAATTTTTTCAAACAATTTCTTAGTGACCACCTATGGCCCTAGAGGAAGCTACATACCAAATTTCATTTCAATCCGTTTGGTAGTTTTTGAGAAATCGTGATGAGTGAGTGAGTGGTATTTCGCTTTTATATATATGTAGATTTACACTATATATATTTACTTGAAATAGGTTTACAATTACCTCGTAGCCTCCTGGTTTACTAAAATTATTCTTATTTGCTCAATAATAGACCCATTAGTTTAATTGGATGATAATATTAATTATATTAAGGCATAATATCATTCAATAACTATAGAACGTTCATAATACATACGTTTACTTGAAATACGTTTGCAATTAATCTCGTAGCGGTCATATCGTTGAAAGTTATCATAAGTACCCGGGTATATACCCAAATTGGGTACCAGGGTATTTACCCACAGTTTTAAATTTCCGGGTATTTTACATCACTATAGAAACATAACATTCAACAATAGTTTCAGTCTCAAAAATAGCCATGACCTCATTTCAAAAATAAAATATATCCCCATAAAACCCGGATCAACCTTTTTTACGTTCGATATCACGAATTTGTATACAAATATACCTGTTCAGGAAACGATTTCAATATTAACTAGAAATTTAACAGACAACCAAAAGATGGATCATAAAACAATAGAGGAGTTATCCAATCTGTTGAATACAAATCACAGAATTATTTCCAATATAATAATGAATATTATAAACATAGCAAAGGACTAGTTATGGGCTGCCCTCTGTCTAGCATAATAGCAGAAACCAATAAATATATCTAAATTATATGGAGACCAATAATATAATGACCACCAATAAAAAGCATTTCAAAAACATAATTTACTATCACAGATATGTCGATGACATTATAGTTCTATATCGTGGCACAAGCAGACAGATCGAAAATTTTATCACATACTTAAGTAGCCTAAACGGAAATAGAACAAAATAATAGCATAAATTACCTTGACCTCACCATTTCAAAAGTGACGGGAAAACATCAATTCAAAATATATAGGAAACCCACAAACACAGACCATACATTACAGTTCGAACCACACCCTGTCGCACAAAATGGCAGCGTATAACAGTTTCATTTACAGACTTCGTACAGTACCAATGGCACTTAACGATTTCATAGAGGAGTATAATATAATTAAGTACATCGCTTCACAAAATGGATACGACCCTACCATCGTGGATAAATTGTTGAAGTAAACAAGAAATAAAGGCTGCAAAACCTAGGACAAAGACAGATAATAAATACATTTCAGTGCCACATAACTACAGACCACAGACTACATAACTCACTGCGCAACGCCTTCAGAAAAATAGGGTACATTACCACGTACAGCACGGGAAATAATTTGTCACAAATATTGAATAGAAATACAAATACCAACAATAAATTCCAACGAACAGGCGTTTACCAGATATCATGTGCTGTTTGCCCCAAAAAATACACAGGGCAGACTGGACGATCATTTCATAAGAGGTTTAAAGAACATCTTCCTCCCGCAATACAATCAGCACAACCTCCGAAAACCGATTCAAAATTTGCTGAACACATTATAGAAACAACACACAAATATGATGTGATTGACAAATCTTTGACCATTTTGCATAAGTGTAGCAAAGGGAAGCTTATGAATGCTCTGGAGCAGTATGAGATTTATAAAGCTTTCAAGACAGAGCAAGGAACACTACTTAATGATAAACTCAATTTTAATTCCAACCCATTATTCGACTTGCTAACATAGCAAAAGCAAATACAGATAAGAACTACACACAAACGTAACACCGACAGTCTAGCCGTGGACAGTGAACTAACCACATGGACATTAAAATGTAGGAGCGTGTATTTTGTAATTGTGGACTTGTGTATATAAGTGTTTTTAAGTGTACTATGTGTTTTTATTTTTACTAATGACGAAGGACAAAATGGTCCTTAACTTGAGAATGGCTGTATAGCCGAAACGGCCGTCGTTGGACGTTTAAAATTAGACTATTGGACGGTAAGTTCAACAAGTTTAATTAAAAACTTCTACCTCTGTCTCTGTAATTCATTTTACTTGCCTGTTTACCATCAACTTCAATGTCAGCCACATAGTTTTCAAAAACAGTTGGAACATAGACTTCAGGGAATTGATCTTTACTAAAAACAATTAGTAAACATGTTTTACCGCAGGCACCATCACCAACTATTACAAGTTTCTTCCTTATAGCAGCCATAGTTTAATCCTGGAACAACATAATATACATTTAATAATGCATGCTGAAATACTTGAATATTTATCAAAGAAGTCTATTATTATACCCAAAATGTATTTTCACAAATCAAAAATTGAGCCGGGCGATTACTGCAGTGCACCTCTGTCTGCTGGTGTAGTTTTCAAAGACATATAACAGTATTTTCAACAACAAAAATTATCACAATTAATCTTTTTAGCATAATATATTCAAAATTTAGTTGAAAATGTTAAATAAGTTTTTCTTTTATCACAAGTCAATATGATATGCTAATTCAGCAGGCCTAGCTGCTGGGCAATCACTTCCCCTACCTTCCACAAACTAAATAATTATTTACATTTCTAAAAGTTTGTTCATCAAAATCCATAAAATAATTTAGTCCTAGGCCTAACCATAAATTATTATCATTAGCCCTCACTCCATCACCAAACCTCTCAGACTTTTCATCATTTAGGCCAATCTTTGTATCATCAAGGCAATAGGCCTTTCTCTTGTTTTGCATATTCACAGCTATATCTTATTAAGATAATAAGCTAAACATTCCTCATCTGCTCAATGAATAGGCCTTCCTCTTGTTGT
>JAGFPH010002028.1:156236-191639 GCA_018207615.1 Philaenus spumarius
CCTTTCTCTTGTTGTGCATATTCACAGCTTTATCTTACTCAGATAATCGGCTAAACATTCCTCATCTGCTCAATGAATAGGCCTTCCTCTTGTTGTGCATATTCACAGTTTTATCTTACTCGGATAATAGGCTAAACATTCCTTATCTGCTCAATGAATAGGCCTTCCTCTTGTTGTGCATATGCAATTTTCTCAGTTTTATCTTATTCAGATAATAGGCTAAATATTCCTCATCTGCTCAATGAATAGGCCTTCCTCTTGTTGTGCATATTCAATTTTATCAGCTTTATCTTATTCAGAAAATAGGTTAAATATTCTTTATCTGCTCAAGGAATATGCATTTACTCTTGTTGAGCATATTTAATTTTCTCAGCTTTATCTTATTCAGATAATAGGCTAAACATTCCTTATCTGCTCAATGGATAGGTCTTCCTCTTGTTGTGCATACAGTAATCCCTCGACATTCGCGGACTTGGTATTCGCAGTTTTGATTATTCGCAGTCGGTAAAAAAAGAAAAATATACTGTATAAATAGCAATAAAGTACATGCAAAATTCGTAAATTATTATAATGTAGCACTGTAATTATTATTGTATGAATTTAATAACATTGAATAAATACCACGTTGGCGAAACACTCGCAAATACTACAAAACATACAAAATGGGATTTCCCTGCAACACACCTCTGCGTGAATACAAGTGGACTTGTGCAAATGAAGGTCAATGGCATACTGTGATTTAGTTGGAGACATCAATCAGCAAGTCAAATTAATTTTAAAGAATTAATTAAAATTACAGCAAAATATTTTGAAAGAAATTAAGTTTTTACTATATTTTATCACTCGTAACCAATATTTTTGCTGCTGACGGCGAACGATAGTTTGATGCCTTAACAAAAATTGACATGACTAAGTTCTAAAAATAGACAAACCCAGACAATGAACATGCAAGTAGGGATGGGTAAAGGTACCATTATGAGAGCACTGACCTTGAGGGGAGAGTGAGATGACAAACAACGCTCTAATAACTTATAAAATTATCAACTGTAGTCTACACTCCAAACAACTCAGCTCAAATACTAAACCTTTTAAGGACTTTTTTTACCGCATAAAAGCGAAATCGCGTAAAGCCGGACAGTGTATAACAACGACTGCCTATATCTTATGTAAATTAATTATAGGTATTAGTACATGTTTTAAAATTTTCTATATGTCAAGAATATAACCACCCTTTTCCTATAAAGGTTTTAGTTTTCGCTATTCGCGGTTTTGTTATTCGCGGCAACCTATCCCCCGCGAATAGTGAGGGATTACTGTATTCAATTTTCTCAGCTTTATCTTATTCAGATAATAGGCTAAATATTCCTCATCTGCTCAAGGAATATGCCTTCCACTTGTTGTGCATATTCAATTTTCTCGGCTTTATCTTATTCAGAAAATAGGCTAAATATTCCTTATCTGTTCTAGGAATATGCCGTCCTCTTGTTGAGCATATTCAATTTTCTCAGCTTTATCTTATTCAGATAATAGGCTAAATATTCCTCATCTGCTTCTAACAATCTATCAGTTTTGGCCAAATTAGCCGTAACACTGATGTTTGGGCCTAGTTTCACTAGCCAAAGTAAAACATAAAACAACCATAACGATTTTCCACATAGGGCTTCTTGGTGAACAATGCAGAGTACAAGCGGAAAGTTAATATTGTTTTGTTTTAAGAGTCCTGTAAATCCTTACTCACTTGTGCATATTTTAATGTTTTAGGTATATTTCTACATTTTTGGGGCCGACTTCGCCGGGTACAAAAAAATGTAGTAGCGGGCTGCATACAGTATCCGAACTCATGTTTGAGAGTCCTGCTCTTTGCCAAACTGTAACCTACAGTGTATTAACGGGTAATATAGTGTCTTCATCAACTTCCTTGTCACAAATATTCCTAATAAAATCAAATTTTCTGATATTTCTGCTTAGTTCGTGTGTAATATTGCTTACGTGTGATTTCCATAATTTTTTGTATTATATAGCCTAGACGCTTCAAAACCAAAGCACAACATGTAGCCAGTTCACAAGTTCGTAAATTTAACAAGGTTTTACAACCCATTTTCTGTAGTTAGAATGAATATGCTTTTAATGGCAGGTCAAAATTTCAAATTGACATTTGGTTTTTCCATGGAGAGTTGCAATGGCAAAGGAGAAATTCCTTCCAAGAAATGATCCAAAGTTGTTCACAAGAGCTTCTCTATAGTAGAAAACACTCTTAAAATACCAAGTTGTAGTTAATGGTTTTCTTTATTTCAGATCCTCAATCATAGAACTTAGGGTGAAGTGGGGTAAGTGAAGCCAGTGGCTGCCACAGCCTTGGAAATAATTATTTCAGTAAAAAGATGGTAACATATGTTTTTTAAGATTTTTTTTAACATATTTCACTTTGATAATCACTTTCAGTGAACAAACCGTACTTTTTTCACGCATTCAAAAAAAACCTTACGTTTCGCAATCGAATGGAAGTGCCAGGGGCGAAGTTTGTATGACTCTCACCGCTGATTTCAAAGGCATAGACTAAAAGTTTTAAGTGTTTCTGGTAGTTTTTATGTACAGATTCAGCCTGTATGAGCCATTTTGCTCAATAACGCATATTTAAAAAAAATATTGCGGTGGCCTCACTTACCCCATCAATTTTCATCATGGGGCAAGTGGAGCCACAGAGCAGGGGGTAACTGCAGCCAGTACCAAAACAGTATTTTTTTTTTTAATTTTAAAGCACGTATCTTACTTATATTAATGGTTTAATCCTTTTATTTTGCTTTTGAAATATAATTTTCCTCCTACAACCTACAGCAAAAAACCAACTATGCAGACCTGTAAATAATTAAAAAAAAACATGTCTAGGCTAAGGGTCAAAGTCACAAAATGTGACAATTTCAAAGAGAAAAAAAAATTAAGTATTTGATTTTATATAAATATATAGCATATTAGGTAAATAACATGTGTTCAGGAATCTTATCTCATATGTAGCTGAGCTGAAGTTTATGAATTTTTATTTTTTATGGACTTTTAGTGTACCAAATCATCAATGGACACAAATCGGTCACGCTTGCTAAATCGGCAAAATATTACTTTGAGATTAGCTTAAAAATATAATAAATAATATCTATATACTCAATAACATTCAGTTAATAATTAATTCTGTATAGAAATTATACAATCATATTTTGAATCAAACATTTTTACTGCCGATTTCGTATGTGTGACCGTGACCCGATGGTAGTGATTGTGACGAAATTGTAGCGATCGTGACCGCGTTGTAGCAATCGTAACCACGCGGTAGCGATCAAGGCCGTTTTGATAATGATTTAAATTTGTGGTTGCAAAATGCTGGAAGACAAGTGAAATAGTCATTTTGATAACTAAAACAAACAATGGTTGGGGTAAGCAGCTCTTAATGTTGAAATAAAGTAAAGGAAGAATCATAACAAAGTACTGATTGGCTATAATAATGTAATATTAAAGACAAAGCAAAGTAACTTCTTGAATTAATATGCATAACAGCACAATCTTTAATACCTAACAAAATCTTTAATAATTCCAGATAAAACATAAACAAAGGATATAATTACTAAAAGTGGTAAATAAACAAAACGGTCAGGTAATATCACGGCAGTCACACTACCGATTTGCACGTGACCGTTTTGTAATTTTTAAGTAAAACTCAGTGAATTAGCATTAATAGGGTAGGCCTAACATAGGATTGTCTTATTGAGTTTAGGATAAAGACAACAAATGCACAACTAACTAGGCATGTTGGTTACTGCAATATTTTAATATATACTTAAACTATTTACGTGACCGTTTTGTCATACAATTAAGGTACTATTATTAGTTACCTTAAATTTAGCCTAAGTGATTTTTCGAAGAATTTAGCAAATTGAAACTATTTCAACTAAGCCAGCAGTTAAAGTTCACTAATAAACTTCCAACAGACTACTGTTCGCGCCAATTCTATCGCGATTGATAATGTAAAGACAGAGTTTAACATTAAGCGGTCTTTGCTCAACTTTTTTAGGGACAAGTGTTGAATAAGAAAAAAAAAACATAGTTATCTTGTCTTCTGCTCAAATATTGGTTATTAATTAATCATCACATAACCTAAACATTTATTCTATGCCGTTTTTGCCGCGATTATCGATCTCCTTGTTTGTTTATTTGTTATACAACATTTAAGATAGCTGGTCAAGGACAGTGACCGATTTGTATTTCTCAGAAAGGTAACATATTTTAGTCACTATACATAGTAACTTTTTATCATGCAACTTGTTTGTGAGAAAGGAAAAAAGTGTTTCAGAAATATAAAAATGAATTTTTGTCATAAAATATTTTTTTATAATTTTTTTTATAAAGGGACTAAAATTGTTCTATTTTGTGACTTTGACCCTTAAGTTGGTTAATAAATAGTAATAAGGTGTTGAGTAAATTTTAGTTCAATAGGAAAAGTCCACAATCATTATTCTGGCTGTACAAGTGTGTAAATTGGTTTGATTAACAGAAAAAAAGGTATTTGTTTACTTTAGCTTGTCAATCAAAACTACTATAAACACACAAACCTGAACTTTTTTCTTAATAAATATACTATTTATACACTTCACTGATACCGGGAAAACAATATTTAACCATCTTCAACACGTACAACATTAAAAACTTTCAAATCAAATTTTGTTATGGAAATTTACATTGTAAAGTGCCGACATGTTTTTCTTACCGTCCTGCCAGCGTTGCCGGATTGTTCTTGTTCTTTTTTGTGTAGAAACGAACAGTTTAGGCAACTCATTCTAATTATAAATAATGTGATAATACGACGAAATATTATAAATTATACAAATATTATAATCATACTGTTATCGGCAAAGTACTGTGACTAAACAGTTTAGGTAAGTCCTCTAGTTTTTTTTTTATTCTAATTATATAAAGTGATAATACGACGAAATATTATAATTATACAAATATTATAATCATACTGTTATCGGCAAAATACTGTGACTAAACAGTTTAGGTAAGTCCTCTAGTTTTTTTTTTTATTCTAATTATATAAAGTGATAATACGACGAAATATTATAATTAGTCATGTAGACAAATTCAAACCTCCACTTTTTTTGATATTTCTCACGTGAGGCAACCTTTACTATCTAGTGTCCTTGATTTATACACACCTTATTCAGTACAATAACCTATTGTTCAATTTGGCAACGTTGATAAATTTCCATTTTAAATACGCAGTTATAGTGTACTTTCTATTGTTCGATGTATTTGTTTTGGTAAAATACATTTTGTTACATTATTTTCAAATTTTTTTGCTTTGTGGATACTTTTGGGGTTAATATTGTTTACTTTATTTTATTCTTACATGTTTGGTGTATGTGAAGTGATTTATTTTGTTATAATTACGTCAAATATCGCGGAAAAGTCGAAACTTAACCTATACAATTTCAAGTTTTATTTCTTTCATAACTCCTACAAATATTATTTCCCGGGAAAAATTTTGTTGTTTTTACAATCAGTTAGATGTGTTCTTTCATGTTATATCAAATTCCCTTAGAAATCGATTGACAAGTTAAAGTAAATTTTTACCGAAAAAAATTTACCGTGCAGTACGGAGCGCTCATAAGCCATGTTATCCAAACGGCAATCTCAGTGATGCTAACTCTCCAAAAAAACATCAACTCCACGCAACGCTCGGACAGTTGATGCGACTCTCATGACAATAAACGTGATGTTCCCAGTAATGGTAGTAGCATGACTTATCTACCGTAAGACCTGTACTGCACGGTGAACGTGGAATTGAGTGTATAAGCTGTCACTGCTAGGTTTTTTTAAGAAGTGAAAACAAACAGTGGCCGGTACCGGTGGTAAGTTTATAACTCTTAAATTTGACATGTTTAATAAAGCAAATCTATCGATAGTGAAAACAAATATGAAGAGAATGATAAGGAAAACAATGAAGTTTCATACTTAGCTAGCTGTCCAGTTTCTATTTACGATTATAAAGTTTATAATTTTGTATTCAAACTTTTAGTAGGCCTACAACTAGGCTAGGCTACCTACTTTTTTTAGGAAAGTAAGAAGTGTCTTACCTTATATATTTTTATAAAGTGGATACATAGCCTACTTAACTGAAGACTTCAAGTTAGTTTAGGTTCAGGTTTTTTTAGGTAACTTAATAGCGGTGATAGAACAAGTAGTGGTATGCTAAAATATCTCATACGTTGTATCTTTTATTTACGCACTTCTTTATTTGTTCACCTATTATGAACATTAAACTGTCTAGGCAAAACAAATGATGACTACTCTATTTATAATTTCACCAAATATCAGTTGTTTATGTAAAATTAGTAATTCGATTCAACGGCAACATTACAATATAAGCCACACTATCCAGATCATGAGAGCAGCCAACTTTACTTTGGAAAGTTGAATAGTGGTACCAATCTATATATGTTTACAAAATAGGATTTAATTAGGCTTAGGCCTATGGAAAAAAGTCAGTTCAGGGCAATCCATTACTCATATTAGACCCAGAATAATAATTATGGTATAGTAAACAATAAAGATTAATTAGAAATTAAGTATATTTAAAACGTTCTTTTCTACACTCCAAAGATTTCACAACTTATATTAAAATAAAAGACAAATATAATTTCATGGTATTTTGCAGTTAAATCAATAACGTCTTGCACACCAAAAAAGTTCAAAAACAAGTATATAACAGTTGTTGATTTCATTATGGTATTTACTGAAATTGTAATAACTAATATTGTCAAGTCTTACCTTGTAATATAACTTTGTTCTACTAATTTATCACTTTAAAACTAACATTAAGGAAAATGGCTGCTACCATAGACCACACCTTAGGGATCTAATCTATGAACTATGATCATGTACAGAATACAGAAAACAGAATACACAGTTCTAATTTTTCGGCCAGTGCACTTTCAGCAGTAGTAGCATTGATTAAAGACCTTCAAGATCTGCCACCCAATGCAGTATTTTGTGAGAGATTTTGAAACCCAAGTTTATGTAGTTCTAACTACTTTGCAGCAGGATGCGCTGTTCTTGAAATCAGTTGCCAACTAGAATGAGCCAGCGTCATCAGTCAGTAGATAGCAAGTATGACATGCCCGTCAGCTATCACAAATTCATAATGAAAGTGTTGAGTTT
Organism: Philaenus spumarius; assembly: GCA_018207615.1. Taxonomy (NCBI): domain Eukaryota; kingdom Metazoa; phylum Arthropoda; class Insecta; order Hemiptera; family Aphrophoridae; genus Philaenus; species Philaenus spumarius. The sequence goes on from JAGFPH010002028.1 coordinate 163,443, forward strand.
TGAGGTTTAAAATTAGAACTGCAAATGAATCTTCTAAATACTGTTAACGAGGGCTTATTAACTTAGAAACAATACACATTTCACTCCATGCACCTTTACACAATTATTTAATAAATACAAACTCTTAAACAAGAACCTTAACTTAAATAATGTTAGTATGTTTACTAAAGTGTTGTGATTTTTAAAGTGGTTCATTAATACACCACGATTTTGTCAATCTTCATTTATAATATTTCACTAACTGGCATAGACTGCAAGTTAATTCAGGTTGCTTCCGAATTATCATGTTTACGTACACAAATTATATAAAACACAAAATAATTAAATACAATAGTTATCAAATACTAAACCTTAAATCTGCAACTCAATAACAACAGAACTTACATTCTTGTCAGGTCGAAATTGCAATGTTTGCCTTTAGTGTATTTTTGTCCCAGAGACATCACCACGGTGTAAACATACAGGCAAAACGGGAAGGATAGACAAGTTCTAATTGTGAGTTCAGTCTACCAACCAATGACGCTAGGATACCCCCTCCATCAAGAGAACACCTTCTGGTGGAGTTTTCTGCAGTCGGAAGGCAGCAGCTCCTAGTTAGGGTGCAACGCATCCTCCCATCACCATCTTCAGCCCTAACGCTAACATCAGAGGTACATTGCTTGATTTTCTCTTGTCAAATTACTTAGGGATTGTTAATGTAGGTGTTCTGACCTTCGCCAATAGAATTAAGAATGAGGTAATACACATCACATTTTGCACTAAAAACTTTGCACATCTGGTCAAGGACCGACATGTATCAACAAAAGCCTCTGCAGACTACCAGTGCACAATGTTTCAACTAGAAACATTAATCATCAAGTCCCTTTCGAGAGACCCGAGGGAGACCGACTGAGGGTCCTCCTTGGACCAACTGTCGACTATGCTTTGGTTCAAGTTGGTGGAAATAAACACATTTCCAGGTATAGAACGGGTGTTTTATTCCCTTTACGTGACCATCACGGACTCCTATCAGGACAACTGCCCCCGTAATCCAAAACCAAAAATAAAATACTAGATGGTGGTCTCAGGACTTCTTCTGCAAGAGAAAACATCTAAGAAGGCTCTTTCACCAAGTGAGCAGACTGATCGAGCTAGAATGCAGTAAGTTATGGCTTCAAAACCACATAATCCCATTGGCACTCTACGAAAGCCTACGAGAGATTACACTCATCGGGAGACAAGCTTAAGTTACTACTTTAAACAAACTTCCCCGAATGCATGAGCAATGACAGTGCAGAGTGCCGTCGTCGTCAAGCCGGGAACAGCCAAAAGCCAAGAGCATCACGGATAGACTAGAACTTAGCCAAAAGCATAGTAATAATTTATAAATTGAAATGGGCGATAAACAAATTTAAATCTCCTGATGGAGATGGCCTCTACCCTGCACAATGCAGGAAGAGTCAGACTATCTGATCCAACTAATCTGAAAGCTATTCACAGCCAGCATATTACTACATTCCGCATGAATTGAAGGATTACAGTGTAATATTTATTCCTAAGCTAGGCAGAGCGAACTACTCCGATGCCAAAGTGTATCATCTTTTTTTAAACATTTAAGAGGCTGGTTTAAAAAATACGTGAGAATAAAGGTCCCCTCAGGTGTCAACAACCCCTTCACCGAAATCAACTCGCCAACCGACCTGTAAAATCAAGTGAGACTGCTCTACTTCATCTTGTGGACAGAATCGAGGATACCATGTAAAGGAAGAAAACTGCCTTGTGCGATTTCTTGGACATAAAGTGTGCTTTTGATAATACGTCTTACGGCACAATGGTGCAAATATTACGAGATAGACCCATCTGTATCAAAGTAGGTGGATTCCATACTTCAAATGAGGCGTATACTTGGTAAATTGTTGTATCTACATAGCCTTGAATATATGTACCGTCTGGCTGATTTCAATAAGAAGACCTCCGTACTCCACAGCAGACGTAAGAGTACACCTGCCTGAGAGCACCCTCTTATGGCTGTGGCCTACAACAATTGGTCACAAACTTGACAAAACAAACTTGGTCACTGAAACAAGGGATGACACGTTCTCAGACATTATTAACGGCAGCCTGAAACTCGTAAAAACCTTGTATGCAAAGGAAACCCTCAGAGTCAAGCCCAGTAAAACTACCGTAGTTCCCTTTAATAGGAAAAGGAACTTAACTTGGACAGGATGCCCGTGGACAATATCCGGCTGAGTGCTTCCTCATCAGTCAAGTATCATGAAGTAATTCTGGACTAAAATCTGGCGTGGAACGCTCACTTCGATCCATAAGGTGAAATCGGCTCTACCGATGTCAAGACGCTTTATCGGTACTACTTGTTTTCGTAGTACTGATCCAATGACGGACCAAAGTACATGTGCGCGGTTCTCCTAACATTTAGTTTAATGTAGTTGTAGCACAAAAATGATGTATGTCTAGTCTGTTATGCACTTGTTTGTATTTTGACAAAGTGTAACTTTGGCGCTTATTAAATCAATACTACTAATTTTTAAACGGTATATTTATAGCAAGGATTTCACAGATATTTATCAAACTCTATAGGCCGCAAAGAAAATCTATTGTTCATTAAAAGTACACTATGTTATTGAACCGTTCTAGGATTATTCTCGGACCAGACTTATCTGGTGTAAGCGGTGTATTAACGTCGAACAGAGATTTTATATACTGGGGATTTTGCTGATTCTTAAGTGTTCTTGATCGTATTCAATACAAAACAAATTCCGTTTGAAAAGACACTTATTAGGGTCTGACATTGTCAGTAATACTGGGTGCTACGTGAGAACCACGAGGTTTTTAAGCACGAGTAACACAAATTCACAAATCTAGCATGGTACGTCCCTCTGGTGCAAACTGAACTAACTTACAAAAGTTACAATGTCCCGTATTCAATCTTGAGATGCACGCGTTTAACAACTGTCTAAATTGAAACATCTATTTCCCAGACAGTAAAATGCAACCTACATCTTAGCGATGTCGAAAAAACAACTCTTGCAATTTAAAATCGATGATTGTTATTTACATAATTGCATGTACCTACGCTACAATACTGTATAGCTTGGGGAAAGTTTTGCACCCTAGCTTTATGAACGAGTACTACATAATATGCTTTAGTTATTCATTCCGTAATAATTTACTTTTAACATTTACTGTATTGATGTAAATATTTGGATGATATCCATAATTGGAATCGAGTTACTAAAATAATCGGAATAACCATTTGATTCCAAACAAAACCAACTCAACTGTCTCTTCTGTGTTCATTAACAATCCGATAGAAACTAACTTATACGAAAGAGCTGATATGTTTCGTCCAAGCTTACCTCATTTCTGAACGAAGTTATTTATATTAGTAAGCAAACTAATAGTTAGCAATCATACAATTTTGCTGATAAAAAAAATCAAAACGTATTATCAGTTTTTTCTAAGCCTGGAACAGAATAACCGAATATATTAAAACGCTAGGAATTGTATAGTGCGGTTTCCGCTGAAATAATAAAGGTAAGAATGATTGGAAAGTATATTTTATATCTTTTTTAATATTATTTGGGTTCATTTCGTTTGTACTATATACTAATACTTGTTTTCATATGATTTATAAATTGAAGTTAAAATAAAAACTTCTTAAAAATGTTTATATTTGTCTTATGACATCAACATTTTTGGTTTCACGTTTTTAAATGAACTACATAAATGTTAACATTTAACTTAAGAGTTTTTTTATTCGACGTTTTGATTTTATTCTCTGGAAGACACAGTCTTTTTATTTTACAAACATTGCTTCAGAATTGATAATTTTTACTAAAACAAAACTAAAATAAATTATGATCATAATAGTAAAAACATATTTGTAGTGCTTAAACAATCATAATTGAAGTTTTAGTCAGAAAACAAAATGTATGTAGATTCTATAAAAGTTAATTTAATAGAACAACCTCCTATTTAAGACCGACCTTGACCTAGAATTATTTTAGACTGTCTTGTTTCTTGGACGAACTCGGACTTTCGCTTCCATAACAGAATGATTCCGAACGTGATATTCGGATGATTTCGGAAATAATCGGAACATTCCGAGTACTTTAATAATAGAAATCACAGAGAACTTGATTCCGGAATCTCCCTACTGCCAACGTCCCAACACGAATTTAGTGAAAACTCTATAGATTACAGACCTTAAGGAAATAACGTTGTACTTTACTTATTACATTATCATTTTCATAAAATATTCCTGTATTTATTTAGAAAACACAATATTTGAATTATAAAGCAAACTTAAGAGGCTACTAGTCTATTTATAAAAAAGAAGACTGTATTTTTTCTAAATTATGATAAAATTTTAAACAATTTTGGGTAATTTTTCAAGCTACTGGTGGCAACACTGCTCCAACTCCTCAAGTTCGAGAATTGAGACCATAAGCCTATTAGCCTAAGCTAAAGCCATAACATAAGCAAAAGCCCAAAACTGGGAATTGACAGCAATCAAAATTTGATAAATTTGTTTAAATTACAAAAGGCTATTATATTTATTAAAAATGGCGGCTGATGGAGATGAAGCTATAACAGATCAAGAGAAGGTAAGTTTTTGCTAGCTTACTAGGTATATAGGCTCTAAGTTAAATAATGTTTTAGATGTTGAAATAGTTTAGTCAGGTCCTAGGCTAATTTGTAATTAGGCTACTGAAAAGTAAAGCAATAATTAAAAAATCAAAACAATTGCTTAGCTTAAGAGAGATTAAGTGTATTTGGAAAACAAAATAATCTGTTTTAATATTGAGTGCAATATATTTCATTAGATAAACTACAAAGGTACATCATTAATAAAATTTTTGTCTATAGATCTGGACTACTTAAAAATATCTTTGAATTTAATTTTAGAATGATGACATCTTGGTTTGGTTGAATGCTTAGCCTGTAAGTAGGTTTATAGCTAGGTAAGACTTTATGGGGTAAAGTTAGGAAACCACACCCCTTTTTCCCAATTGAATCCAAATGCTTGTGAGCCTATGGTAAGAAATAGAAAAATCATAAAATGTTAGCTCTATAGTAAAACATTTTCTCATAGGCCTACTTTTACATGAAACTAAGTACAGACTAATTAATAAACATAATTTTATTGAAAGCCAACAATAGTAGGCCAAGCAATAATATATCCTATTAAGTTAGGTGCTCTGATATTATTGTGACATCACCTTGTAGGCCTACTTTTGTGAGATATTTTGGCGTAAGTTTACTATTCAACCCTAGCCTAATATTTTTGCAGACAACGTTGTTTTACATTCTACTGTTTAATGTTGAATACAGGTAAACGGCGTAACTTTACTACGGTATTCGACTCTAGCCTAATATTTTTGCAGACAACGACGTTGTTTTACATTCTGATTCTACTGTTAAATTTTGAATACAGGTAAACATACTGTGACTAAATAGGTTAGGTTAGAACCTTTTAAGTAGCTTTTTTTATTATTATTTTTGCATTTCTGTTAGCTCTAGGTTAGCCTAGAGTCGAATAGTAAAGTTGCGCCCAGATAAACATACTGTGACTAAATACTATAGGTTAGAACCTTTTAGGTTTTTTAAAATATTATTATTGCGTTTCTGTTGCCATAGGTTAGCTTAGGGTCGAATAGTAAACTTGCGCCGATATTTTAATCAGCAAATATTCAAAAATCATTAATGCATATTTATTTTAGAAGCAGCAAGCCATCCTAGATGGTGACGGCAAAATTACGGTATTTGCAATTTTATCAAGAACATAGCAGCCGAATACTTTGGGTAAATTTACGGCGTAAGTAGGCTATAGCCTACATTAACACTCATGTCGTTATGAAGGCTAGGCCCTACGTTGCCAACTTACAAATTAAAAAATTAGTTGTATGACCTAACACATTGGCGTATATTTCCTAACACGTTATAATATTAAATGTTGATTGCAGGTAAACATATTATGAATTAAGACTATAAGTTAGAACTTGTTTTTATGCTTGCGTTTCTGTTAAACATAAGACAATAATTAATACTTTATACTAACTTATATATGTTTACAGATTGTTTCATACTTACAAGAAATTTAAAGCACGCTACATTAAAAATAACCTACCTTCTACAGCATAAAGTAAATGATCGTCCTTAACACAGACTTACCACTTGTTAGTTACTTGAGTTGATCAAAGAATAATAGAATTTAGTTAGGTTGGTAACACTATTTACTTTTATAAGAAAAGTCCCCACATTAGTTCATTAATGGCTGAAGTGTTGATGAGGATTTGGCTTTAGCCAAATTTACCATGAGGATATACTGTAATGTGACAAGTTAAGGTTGAATCGAGGGAGTATAAGATGCAAAGTGTATGATGTAACCAGTGTCTAACAAAATTGTTTTTGGTAGGCCTATCCCATTTTGATGGTTGAATACAGTGCATAATTCATCTTTCTTTTACTTTTATTTTGTTTATAATTAACGTAAAAATATTGTGATCGAATTAACTAGTGAAATGATTTTTATTTGATATAGATTAAATCTTGAACACAAATTCTCACAAATAAAAATTTTGATTATTCAAATGTGTATAGGCCTTCTGTAATGGCAACATTGTTGTTCAAATAAATGTGTTTAAGTAAATAAACATATTATTTGTGAGTTTTATAAACAATTTGTCTTCAATTTATACAAACAATTTAATTGAGTGTAAAAATGAATGCATTTTGTTAGTTAGGCCTATATTGTTTTAAATATCAATCCAATTTTGTTTACAATAGTTACAAAGTTTTTATAATTCTTTTTTAATTATGATTTCTTATTTTTAGATACGCATAGTTTCAGACTTCATTCTTCACTCGCCACCAGGAGAATTCAATGAAGTTTTTAATGGTGAGTACAGTAATTAATTTGACTCCTATAATTTTTTTATAACCCGTAATACCTTACTATTCAAAGCTATTATAATCTAAACTATCTGGATATTAAACAACCGAAAACATACGTACCTTTACTGTTACTGAAGTAGGGCCTATGCTTACTAAATTCATTTTTCAAAGTACTGTATGACGTTTTTTTATCTATATTTAGTTTGTACCAGATTTTCAGAAATTGTTTTCCACTCGTTCTGTTAAGACAACAGCACATAGTATTAGAACTAAGTCGACAACCTACTAATTCTTGGTTTGTTTCCAGATGTAAGAGTGCTGCTTAATAATGATGTCCTGCTGAAAGAAGGCGCTTCAGGGTAAGTTAAACTCGGTGGTGCTTGAATCCCAGACTGGCCTTTTTTAAAATGCCTAGGAAGCTATTGTTACTTTTGCATACAAAATGCTGACATCTTTGCTACAAATTTGCATTGTAAAATCGCAATTCCTACTGTATTAATTAGCTGTTCCACTGACCACTGTAAAAACATCTTAGTAGGCCTACTTTAGATCCCAAAAACTATTACGTCTAGAAATATAAAATTTAGTAGGCAGGGAGGTATGCACTCCTGTAAAAAGGTGTCTGAATATATATTTTTGTATTTATTCAATAGTTTATTCAAAATCAATACTTAACTGTTTATTTCCATTTGAAACAAGGGAGTAAAAATTGTTATAATTTTTAAATCATGTGTTTTATGAAGCATACAACCAACCATATGTTAATAACAAACCCTGATTCATACGTATGACAGCTGATATTGATACGTCCATTAGAGCTTTAATATTTCAATAAAAATTTACCTAATCTGTTGAACACTTTTATATTTGGTCTAAACTGAAGTTTTTCTGACATTTGTTTATATCAGAGGTGTTAATGCACCTGATTGCCTTCAACATTCATCACAAAAAATAGTCTAGACAATACTTTAATGCTATTTTTTTTACCACACGTCTCAAAACGAATTCTCAAAATGTTTGAACAGGATCATTTTATAGTAATAAAGGAGATATCTTTGTGTTTTATGTTTTTTTCATGTGTGTCATGCTCGTTATTTTTAAATTGATGATTTTAAACAATTTGTTTATTCCCAAATATTGTCTTCCCCCTTATTTGGTTAGAGTGCCACCAGTCTACATGTAAACACAATGATGAGAATCCAGCCCAATCACTTTTTGCTATATCGTGAATTAATTAAATAGACTTCTAGAACCACTATAATTGTTATTTGTGAGTATATTTGGCAGCAAATCATTTTCTTATCATTTGGCTTATACCTTAACTGATATAGAATTTTTACCATCTTAAATTGATAAATAAAATTGTTAGTGATGAGATTATTTAAAAGTTGTTTTGTTTATAGCCCTTGACAAACGTATACGACATAGTCAGTCACTATATTACCATACTATATTGCCTAGCTAAAAATTACCTCAATAAATTATACAAAATAATAAAAAGTCGTACATCACCCCCCCCCCTCCCCCCAAATATATTCCTATGATGCCAGGAACTCCAAAACATAATGGAATCGCATGGACCAGATATTGCTGTGCACTCCTTATGAAATTTAAGTTACTTCTGTTGATCCCTTATTGCCAGTTAGCAATCTTGTATCACGGCTAGGAATTTGTTTTCTCGAGAAGTGGGTTGGGTAACATTTTCCAAAGAACATTAATAAAAGCATTTCTAATAGATAAACATAAGGGAAGGTGAGTTAATTATTGTTACTAAATATCTCTGCATGATTCTGTCGGCTTGAGCTTGAATGAGCTCTTATTACCTTTTTTTAGACAAGACAAACTCCGTTAGCCTCATTGGTTTGGTGGCCCACAAACTCACAATATACTTCAGGTGGTTGCAAAAATATTTGTAAAACCATTCCTGTTTTTGGGGAAACTGTGGTGCCTCATTGTTCTATTTATTCTTTAACGTTAGCAGACCTAGTCTATTTATATTTAATACAGTTGTACTAATACTGATATGTTGTCAGCAACAGCTTCAAGGGCAAAAAACAACAGAATAGTACTGTTCACCTGTTACTTAGAATGATAAAGGACATCATAATAGTTTTCATTTGTTTTGGGTGAAAATTATAAATTAAACTTTGCTGTAATTACATTTTCAAAACTATTTAATTAAAGGAGTAGTTATTAGCAATCTGTAATTATCTACAAAGTTAGAATGTCTATCTCAAAAAAGGGTTGTATATAATTATTTTAGAATGACCCTTATTATATTTAAATTAAAAAAATGTTAAACCAACATGGCGTACTACGTGCCAGCGTAGTTTAATGACAGAAAAATAGAATACAATTTTTAAATGTCAAACTAGTATTATTTTTTAGAAAGCTGCTGAAAAGCGTTTTGTATTGACTGTTTATTCATTTACAATATTTAGTATAGATTTAGTTTAAAGTTATTTGTTTCAAAAAGTTAACAAACACAGTTGTGCTTAAGAAATTCTTTAATTTCTTCCTTTATTTTCAGTGTCCAAGAAGCTTAGTGGTAAGAAGAAGCATAGAGATTCTTGCCGCCCTTTTTTAAAAAACCTTGTTATTTTTACTTTTTGCTCAATTTATATTTTGAGTTTCAAGTTTCGTAGAAAAGCAGACCACAGTCAGATATAGAAATATGGCACCAGTAACCCACATAATTTAACAGTACCAAAATGTAGTCTTTCTCAAACTTCCAAATCACCAGTAATTTCTAGGACCTTCCTCCACAACTGTAATTTCACATAAAATTTAAATAACAGAGGAAAAATCTATACAAAAAATAAATTATTAGAATATATAAAGCAAAATGATGTTTGTTTTAACCCTCCAAGTGCTGACTATATTGCTCTTTAGTGCTAAGGGTTTTTTGGTTTCGTGCATGCTTATTAACTAAAATCATTATAAAATACTCACTAACAGTAAAGTAAGACTTATTATACATCATTTTAATCACAATTACACGCTCTTTACAGTAAATAGCTTTAACAGGCTTACCTTATAATTTTTATACTTTTTTTTAATAAAATAGAAGTATCCGATTGTATTAAAAATAGCGGAGTCGTACACATTTACAAAATGTGTTGTGGAAACGTCGCATATGCGATGTTAGCACCGTAACGCGACTTTTATACATCGCATATGCGACGTTAGCACTTGGAGGGTTAAAGAACAATTCCTGGGACTGCCTTATGTATTGAATAACACTGTTTGTAAATATAAATTATTGTAGGCTACGTGTAATTTTGTATAAGCTGTTTAAATAAAATTGACAAGACTTGTACAGTGTATGAAATTTTTTCCTAACTGCTAATGAATAAAAAAAAGTGAATCAAATACAGTCGAATTTGGATAATTCAAAGTTGAAGGGACCCGGGAAGAAATTCGAACCATCCAAAAATTTGAATTACACAAGTTCACTCAAAAAGAAGGGGTAAATACTAGTACAGTACTGTACTGTAAAAAAAAAATTAACTCCACAATCAAAGATTTAACACACAAATTTTATTTTACAAAATACTGTACATGTACAATATACAGTACATGCTATTCCGAAAATCCGCCTATTCCGAAAAGAGTTCAGAAAAATTCCGAATTTTTTTAACATAAAAACAGGAGAAATTAAAAAGTTGTTCGTGGAAAAAGTACATTTATTGTTATACAAATAAGTTAATTAGATACAAAGAGCCTAAGCTTGATGAAAACGCCTGAAACGAAATTGGAATGAAAGCTGGTTTTGTTTCCTTCACGTTTTCCATCCGTTTTGCGGGATGGAAGCTACGGTAACAAGCGTCCGGTGAAAAGGATACCGGGTCCTGCAGAAAGACCAACAGCTTGCCACTAGTAGTGTTGTAACCACCTGCCAGTTGCGTTCATCCGTTTTTGTTATCTCGAAGGAATTTTATTTTTTTCTTAATCTTTTTTCAAGAAAATGCGGTACTAACTGACAGACTGCAAGATGACAAAACGAACAGTTCGAACAACCTATCCTTTCCCTTCCGTTTTTAGAAGAAAACGGAATCGTAATGCAACGGAAGAAAAAAACGGATGGTGTAAACCTACACTAAGGTGAGGTCAAGAGAATTTGCCGCGTCTACGTGTGATATGAGTTCCGTTTAAGCATTCATCTCCTCCTCGCTTTCCTCCGAGCCGATCGATGCTGTATAGAACTGTCACTAGCAGATGTTCCTGCACTTAATTTATGCCTTAACAAGTTAAACAACCTTATTGTTGTATAAGAACAATCGTATCAAAAATTTGAATTATCCAAAATAAAATTCGAATTAAACACAATTTATTTACCATTGTTTTAATGCAGAATTCTAGGGACCTGACAAAAAAATTCGAATTATCAAAAATTTTGAATTATAGAAGTTTCAATTATCCAGGTTTGACTGTATCTCATCCGACTATGAATTTAACACAATTTTATGAATGATAAACATTTCAGTTTTTGTCCTAGGGCTTTTGCACAATACAACAAGGATCAACTGACTCCAGTCAAATTAGAAAACAGTGATCACGCTGTGTTAATTACCGAACACAATGACTTGGGAGGTTCACGATTTTTTGATGCTCGCTCAAAACAGACTTTCAAATACGATCACCTGAGGAAAGAAGCATCGGACTTTGGGGTATGTTATAGATGTACAAACTATTTTAGAGTTTGAATTTGATGTGAACATAAATTTCTTTTACAATCACAAATACATTTTTTTAATGTTTTAATAAAAATTTAAAAGTAGAGGTATTTGATACAACATAAGACCATTTCACACCTACGTAACGTGCCTTAAGCGACGCCTTTTGAAAGACGTACCGGATGTATCTCCTAATCTAATGTAATGGTACATTTCAGACCGGCGTAGCATCGCCGAAGCTACGTAATACGCATCTGCCTAGCTACGTAAAATGTATCTGCCTTGCTACGTCTTTATTCGTAGCCGTCGCTCCGTATCTCGGTTCGCGCATGCGCTCTGAGCCTATAACGACCACGTGCTCAGTTGACACTTGACAGTGTTGTGCTTCTGCCTACTGATAAATAATATAGCCCAGTCAAATTAGTTCAAAATGGCGGCGAATCGTGCATTAAATCATGGGGATCCAATTTTTCAGCAATGTGTAGGGGGTGGTCCCCCGAATAACGCGTAGTAAAGTCTCTTCGATTTCAGGCACTGCGGGGGTGGGAAAAGGTACCTTTTTTGGTTTTTGTCGTTGATCTCAAAAACGGTGCGTCGCACAAACATTTTTATATTTTCAAAAATTAAAGGTGATAAAATTCCTTCCCAATTAGTATATCCATGTTTGTACCTACGTGTTACCATTTTTGAGATACGAACCGTTAAATATGAAAATTTGTCAAAAAAAGTAGGTATTTCGTCAATCTTCCTCTTAGAACTCTTTCCCATTCCATTTTACAGAAAACTCGTGAGAAAAAGAAAGTTGTAGAGCGAAAGATTTCCTTCAAAAATGTATACAGTTATGCTCATTTATCTTCACCCGGTAAGTAGTTAAAGCGTTTTGAAGTTTAGAGGTACTTTTCAACATTTTACTAGTACTCAAGTTTCGTTTCCAAGGCCTGTAACTCTTTTAATTACATTATATACTGTTTAATTAAATAATTATAATATTTATAACCCGTATAAATAATAAATACAACCTGGCTCACACCACGGAACACTAAACGCCATATCGTGTCTATAAATTACCATCTTACTAATTACAATAAACAATATTCGCTCGACCACAGCTCAATGAGCAAATAAAAAATGAAACTGAAAACGTAGCTTTTGGTTTCAACCGACCGTACCTAGGGTATTAATACTCGGGATACGTGCTTCGTTTTCCGAAGATGTCGCTTAAGCTACGCTACGCCGGTGTGAAATGGCCTATAGTATTACCTCGTTTAATCTTATGACAACCGATGAAGTAGTTTTTCATAGAATAATTCAACAAAAATTGAAATCTTATTCAAATAATTGTGATTCTAAATGATCAAATGAGTGTTCGGTCTTTAACAGTATAATGACTTAGTTTTATGATACGATACAGTAAAGCCTAGCTATAACAAAATTCAAGTGTACATGATGTCTCCTTTTTTTCAAACTGATTTTTCTCAAAGCGAAATAAGTACTTTGTTTTAGGCGGTATCAAGGCGAGTGTTGATTTCAAGACAATTATTACTTTTGTGAGGCTGTTAAAATATAAAAGGAATTTTGTTGATTCCCAGGTAACCAATTAAAAAATATAGAAGCAAAAGTATTTTTCTGATTCCAACATTGCCTCAATACAGGGTGTTTCAAAAAGTACTTTACAACTTTGAAAAATCGTATTAATTTATTCAAAGAACCTACAGAAGGGATTGTAGTGTCAATTGGTCTTGAAACACATCAAGTTTTTTTACCTCAGATTAAAGATGCTCTATGTGGCTTCCGTTGGTGATCCTGCACACATCCCATCGGTAGTCAATTTCCTCCCAAACTCGCTGTAGCATTGCAGGAGTAACTTGGTCAGCGGCGGCATAAATTCTCGCTCTAAGCTCAGGTAGAGAATCCGGCAAAGGAGGTACATAAACGATATCCTCGATGAATCACCATAAGAAAAAATCTAGCGGTGTCAGGTCTGGGGAACGTGGGGGCCATGCAATTGGCGCATTACTGCCAATCCATTGTCCTGGAAAGCGGTCATTCAGAAAATCTCGGACATCAGTCAGGTAGTGAGGTGGTGCACCATCTTGCATGAAATAAACATTGCGTCCTTCATCATCCTCATTGATCTGTTTTATCAAAAATTGTTGTAACATGTCCAGGTACACTATCCCGTAGATGGTTCTCTCTTGGAAAAAAATAGGCCGTAAATTTTGTTCTTGCTCAATACACAAAAAACGTTAAGTTTAGGGCTATCACGAACATGTTGCTATGTTTAATATGGATTTTCACTGCCCCAAATCCTACAGTTGTGTGTTCATCTTGCCACTTAAGTGAAAAATCGACTTGTCAGAAAAGATTATGTTGTCCAAGAAATTTTCATCCTCATTCACATCCACTCGATTTAAGATATCCGCACAGAAGTTCTTACGGGCAATCTTATCAGTGTCTTTTATTGCCTGTAAAATCGTAAATTTGTACGGTTTTAAATGCAGACGTTTTCAACGCTCGCCAAACAGTCGTATGTGGGACTTGCAGCTCGCGAGATGCACGCCGGGTGGATTTCGTAGGGCTGTTGACAAAACTTTGTCTCACTTGCTCAACAACTTCATCAGATGTGCTTGGACGATCTCGTGATTTCTTATGACTTACCGAACACCCAGTTTCTACAAAACATTTATGCCACTCATAAATTGTAGGCCTACTAGGAGGATCTTTAGCGTACTCGGTACGGAAATTATGCTGAACTGTTGTCCCCGACTTTGATTCTTCGAACCAAAATACACAGCAAGCAAGCTGTCCAGTGAAGGCAGCCATCTTTAACGCAACTGCCGCTAGCGCTTGTGACGGTGCGATTCGACACTAGTGAACTACGCGATTAAAAACTTATGTGTTTCCCTACAAATTGACACTACAATTACCTCTGTAGGTTCTCTGAATAAATTAATATGATTTTCAAAGTTGTAAAGTACTTTTTGAAACATCCTGTATTATCTTCAGCAAAAATTGAATATTTCAATGTTACAGATTTGTTTGTATTTATGAACGGGACTGTGAGCCTGAGCTAAGCAGCTTTCCAGGCAATAATTGAATTAACTCAACAAAAGCAATAAGAAGTTTAAGGATTGGCTAAAATAATGTTGTCAATGTTAACATGCGTTCTTCGAATTCTCCCACAAATACATACGCTGAGTCCGACTTAAGGGAAAGTAAATGGTTTTAAAGACAGGGTTTCAAACAAATGCACCAAATTTATTTGCAATCAAAACAAAAACTTTTACTGATTATATTTTCCTGGCATTTTTCCCACTTATTAATTATTCTTGGTAATACAAATATAACGTAGTGTTATTACCTTTGTATGATTTTGTAAATATAAATTTACTTTTTAGCTTGTGAAAAATGTACAGTTTTGGGAATGATTTTGGGGTCTAGGGGAAGTCGCACTATGGTATGACTTCAATCGTTACATTTTCCGAAATCTATTTAAAAAATATGCTTGTTGTTGCGTTTTTTGTTGATTATGTCCTTGTTTTTTCCGCACATTTTAATAAAGCCAGTTTTGGCGACCTTAGAGTAGAGCAGAACGTCTTTTGAATTAGTCTAACCTTGTAGATGTTGGACCGCTCAAAGTGAGTGGTCTGAACGCGCTGCTGCAGTGAATTGAGTAGTCTGCGACAACTCAACTTGTATTGAATATTTCACCCACTAAAATCATCTAATCGCACTAAAACAAAAACCGTTGGAAAGGAAATGATTTAAACTTTAATTTCTGTATTTAAATTTTTTTTCTAAAACGTATATTTACATATATTTTTTTTTAAATTTATTGCCATTCCTTCAAACATACATTCGAGGACCTATAGGAGGCTAATAGCCCGTACATAGGAGGTCCCTAAAACTAAATCAATTAATTTTACAATTCCGTTTTTTTTTCCAATTAGTAATAGGCTACTATTAACAAATATAATTTAATTTCATAAAGTTTTAATTTTTTAATTTTTTTTTTTAATTGCATTAGTAAGTTTTCACTTAAATTAATAGTTTCCTTGTTTTAAAATTGTAGTTTTCTGAAAACCTAATGTCGCGCGAATAAAACCCAAAGAATTTACTCTTACTTTGTCACTTCTATAAAACTCGATGGCGCTCGACAGAAATATTTTGACAATAATATAAAGATACCATTGGATTCGTCAAGATTTTAACTTGCTAAAACTACCTTCAAATCAGATGTTACTCTTATAGTTTCGAAAATATAGAGGTTTCTGTAAACCCTTGCAATTTTACAGTTTTCAACCAATGAAACAGCGCATTTTGCATTCAAGATATCACTTACAATTGGTTGTTTTTAATTGATATCTTGATATCAATTTGTAGGGAAAACTTCAATCTTTCGTTTGGTGTAAACTAGATTTTACTGGTTAGATGTTATTGAAGTAACAGTGGAAAGTATAGACTTTTGTAGAATTCAAACCACCGCATGAGATAACAACGCAAGTCTGTTTCCAACGCTATTGTTCCAACTGTCATTTTGTATTCCTTGAGGTTTCATTTGTTTCATCTCATTTTGTGATTCAAGTAAAGCTAAGTTAAATACTTTTATGAAATAATAATTTACAAGTATACAGTTCCAATTCTTTGATTTATTCTCTACATTTTCTTATAATAATATTTCATTTTTGAGCAAAGGATATATTCCTAAATTACTATTCAAACTAGGCCTAGTTTTGTTAGCAGTCTTGTAGTAGGAACATAAAAACTGGGGTTTTCAAAATAAGAAATTTGAAATTGATAAATATTTTTATACAGTTCTATTTAGAGCTAAATTACAAAACTTTTTTACATTTATGAAACAAATTACAAAAAAATGTTTGCTTCCTTTTATGTAGGCCTTAAGTTGAAATTATTACATAAATTATATCTGCTAGGATAAATATGATCAGTTTGAGTACAATCTTCCGCCAATCCTAGCTTTACCCTTTTATTTGAGTTTGTTGACGCATTTCGGAGTTCCTCCATTACTGAAGTAGGTCTCGAGAATGGAGGAACTCCGAAACGCGTCGACGAACTCAAATAAAAGGGTTCTAGGATTGGCGGAAAATTGTACCCAAACTGATCCTAAAGTTGAACTTTTCCTTTCTTTACTGAACATTTTAGTTTCTTGAGCTAATAACTTTGTAAATTTTACATCAATCAATTTTTTACTGGCATTTATGAGTTCTTTGTACCTTTCTCTACAAACAAGCTATATTACACTTTTGGGTTGGTTAATAATTACTATATTTGGCGAATTTTTGAAAAAATGCTCGCACACACACCGAAATGGCTTGTCGTTGCAAAAAATTAGCATGAACAGTTAAAGGGTTAAAACTAAATGCGATTCAGTATATTGAACCTACTTAAAATAAAAACTAAATTTGATTTCGCAAGGGATTTGTTTAGAAATGTTTATGCTAGGTTAGCCAAAGCATTGCTCTTTGTGTACCATTGAGCGAAAGTGTAGTGGGAAGTTCTGCAAGGCTCTTGTAATGTGTTCTGTATAACACACACTGTACTACTAGGTAAACAAACAGCCATATTCTTATAAATTTGTTATCAGTTCCTTATTTAAAGGACTGACTCATGCTATGGCTTAACAATGAAGTTTGTATTTAATTATTTACAATCTTATCACTACTGTCAGTATAGTTACAAATTGGGACTATTTTAATATTAGTGTTAATGTCTTTACCGTTATCTATGATATTGATTTATCTTCTTTACTTCATATGCAAGGTGTAGAATATTCAATACTTGTCAACCATTGTTTTGTTAGTACCTACTAACTTAGACGTTACTACGGAATATGACTATTACTTACTGACCTATGATCAAAATAAAAACCCTCTTTACCTTCCTCATCATTGTTCTTTGTCGACGAATTTCGTACCTGAACTAGTGAGCTAAGAACTTAAGTTCTCTGAGCTTTTAGCTGTCTCTGCAGATGTTCTCTTCTTGTTTGTCTTTTGTGTTCTCCATTAAAGTCTTTTCATGTCTATTCCAATAAAAAACGTAATCAAATTTTTCAACACTGCCAACTAGTCGAACAGGTAAGCCAAGTAGGATCAAGATGACAGTTCTTGCTGTCACATAGTGCAAGTAGAAACGGTTTAGCGAGGAAAGACAGGAGCAATAGTTTTTAGGCTGTAATTTTGAATCTTAGAAATGCGACAAGTTTTAGTCATTTTCTTGTACTTTCTCGCGCGGCATTAGCTGTTTAGAAAATTACAATTTTAAAACAACGAGTACATATGTAAATATATGTTTTAGAACATTTTTAAAAAAACAAAAATTAAGGTTTAAACATTTTATTTCCTATGGGTTTTGTTTTATTGAGATCGGATGATTTTTAGTGCGTGAAATAATTGACTACTGAAGTTGCCTCAATTGACTACTGCGGCGCGCTGAGAAGTCTCAAATGAAACGTCCGACAGTTAGAGGGTTAAAAGAAGTAATTTTTAATGTTTGATGCAATGGTATTGTTTAGAGTTGGGAACCAGAACAAGGCACTGAATCGTGGAGAGCCGCTCTAGAAGAAGAACTGGATACCTATACAATTAATCATTATAAAAACGGTATATCTAGTGTGTTTGCAAAGAAACAAGGAGGGACCGTTATTCTAATTGCGTGTATTGAAGACCATCAGTTCCAGCCAAAAAATTATTGGTAAGTGGAGTGAATACTCAAATTTAATTTGTTTTCATGTTTACCGGTATCTACTAAATTTTATAGTGGTTTGATCTTGAATGGCGTTGTTTATGGAAAATAAGAAAATAACATATTTTAAAATGCTACAAATTGCATTTATGTTTGTGTATTACTTTGTGTATGTTTGTGGATTAATCTTCAATCCAACGAATAATTCTTAGATGCGGAATACTACCCACCGGAAAACTACCCCCCCAGGTGAAACGTGACGTCACGAAATCTGCCAACTAACCAATACAGGGGCCCCCCCGGGACACCCCCCCCCCCCCCCCCAGCAGGTTCCTATGTAATTTTGACGTCAGGTTAGGTTAGTTTAGGTTAGGTTAGTTGCCAACTAACGGCTCCCATATTGGTTAGTTGGCAGATTTCGTGACGTCACGTTTCACCTGGGGGGGTAGTTTTCCGGGGGGTAGTATTCCGCATCTAAGAATTATTCGTTGGATTGAAGATTACAAAACGCATCGAAACTTGAGTGTGCATGACTGGAAAACTGCCCCCCCCCCCCCATCTCTGACGTCAAAATGACATAGGAACCTGCTTGGGGGGGTAGTTTTCCAGGGGGGTAGTATTCCGGTGACCCTTACTACCCCAGTCAAGTCTGTCTGCTTATACATCATATAATTGTACAATAAATATTTGTAAAACGTGCAAAAATCATTAACATTGTTGTACATTATTAAACAAGATTACATAAACAATAAAATAAACAAACTTTAGTAAATTGATTTAAACTAAAAAGTTGTACAATAAGACATTTAAGACAAGTATTTTTTCTTTCCGGTTTTTGCATAAAAGGCGATCATGTAATTATTTAAAAATTACTGTTATTTTGGTAGTTTTGTTTAAAAAAAATCTTAATTATTTTTTATTGTAACAAATGAAATTTGTATAAGGCAGGTCCTATTTATATAAAATACATTGATAACAAACAAATCTAAGATGTACTAAATCACAATTGATATTCTAGCTGTCATTACATACTAGAGCTGTTCGGAAATTAACGTCCCCTTGTTGTAAAATAATACAAAATGACACTTGTTTATTATTAATTATTTCAAAACATATGACAAAAAATATAAAACACAATAATTAAAATATGTAAACATTTATACTTACTCAAATTGTATGTCCTTCGATTTTTACTTCCTTCGATACATATAAACTCTAAGTTGAATAACTCAGCTACAGGACTCATCGAACTGAAACTACCACTGGTGGGATGTGATTGACGTTACCTACAAAACAAGCCCATCCCCACTCCAATACAACCGGTTGTGGGCTGTGTGGTCGGAGGTTTATTCTGACGTTACAAGCGTTGCCATTTGGGTTAATTGGGCGCTAATGGGTTAGTAAGTGAAAATTAAAGTTTGTCGCGTGTATATTTGTGGCCGATATTGGTCGCACGCTACTATTCATTTTAAATTGTTTTGTGTGTTTATACCAAACATTAATGCATTTGTTGCTATTGTTTGCCAGGAATGGTCGATGGAGATCACAGTGGTCCGTAAGTATTAATTCAGGATCCGCTGAAGCTAGAGGAATCCTTAAAGTTCAGGTTCACTATTACGAAGATGGAAATGTTCAACTTGTTAGTTCCAAAGATATTAAAGAAACAGTTATTTTATCGGTAAGTGTTTGAGTGTCAAGATTTATTTATAAAGTTCTTTGTAAATAAATGCATTGTGTTTGCAGCACTGTTAATTCCGTTTTCACATAAAGTCTGGCAGTAAGTCCTGATGGTGCTCCTAAGGACCCAATAAAGAAAGGAACATTTGTGTCCTGAACGAATTAATGTTCTACTCTTGATCTTCTTGGTGACACGCCCAAGATTGTAATCTTGGACCAAACTCTCACTATTCCATTTATCCAAAAATTTTAGACTCGCATATTGAGAGACAATTTTTTGATATTTTATAAATTGAGGTTGATCGTATTTAAATTGGTTCGACTGCTGCAAAATTTTTTAGATGTAATATTTCATAAAATTAGGGCAATCGTTCAAGTTGCCGGGAGTTGTTTAGGCAGGAATCGTGAAGTTAAATTGTGAATATTTTATAAATTGGTTAATCGAGTTGCTTCAACCGTCGCAAACCTTTTTTTTTTTAAGAATAAGTTTGATATTTGTTTTTTAACAGTGTCGATATCATGGATATTGTCCTATAATTACCCTACCTTTGCTTATTACCTTTTTTATAAATTGGTACTGTCAACACCGTTTTTAATCTGCTAGGAAAGATGCCAGATTGAACGCTTAAGTTGTAAAAATACTTAAGATATTTTCTGGAACTTTTTATTTAAAGTTGTTGAACTTATTCCATCTATTCCCGGAGCCTTATTATTTTTCAAAGATGAATTAATCTTTTCCGAGTCCAGTTGGGTCAAATGGCTGAGTTATACATAGAACTCGCCTGAGAGACCGTGCAGAAACGATCCCGCTCATAAATACAAGACACGAAAACTACATGCTACCTTAAATTATCAATAATAAACTAATCATTGAACAAATTTACTACATCTAAGGATTTAGAGATTGTAACTTTATCCTCATTTTAAAGCTTAATATTTTCAAAACGTTTCTACCAGAAATTTTGTTAATTATCCTCAATTCGGCTTTAGAATTTTCCTTACAAGTATCAAATTAATGTTCATAGTAATTTTGCTTTGCCTTTTTAATTTTTTACATGTGTTATTAATTTTATATTACAGTATTTGGATAAAGTTTTGTTTTCTTCTGTAGTTTATTCCGCGTGGATATTTTTTGACACAAATAGTTAGATTTCCAACGTTAGAGTTTTTTTGGAAATTTGTTTCTCAAACAAACATTTTGCTCGTATTGTTTTTCACAGTCTACAAATTTTGAAATAAAATTATCGAACGACTTATTTACATTGGTCTGTCTGTAAACTCCGTCCAATCAACTTCTGCAATAATCAGTCCGCGCGACCTTGGCTCCTCTGTGCCGTTATCGGATTTAAAGATTTTACCATTGGATAAGCCTAATACTATACAAGATCATGGTTTGTTATATCCAGGTCTATTACTGCAACAAAGTCTGCGTCACACGCTTCTGTTTGTTTAAATGTGATCAAGAAAAAGGAATTTTGGGGCCTTGTTATCGCATTAATCATAGATTCGAGTCCATAAGTAGATAACAGCGTTTTGTATTCGTCAACAATGATTGACTTTTCAAATAAATTGATATTCATATCTACGATTATAATCATATTTTCAATATTTTTTTGTTCAATGTCATATCTATATACTTTAATGATAAACTCTTGCTCAGTGAATTTTTGTAGCTTGTATAAAGCTAAAACTTTAAACTCTAAATTCAAGGGTTTAATTTCCGTATTCTAAACGTCACGAGTAGAAAAACTGGCGACATTATTCTCAATTTTTAACGTTTCAATAATATAGACTATAACACCGTCTGCTCTATAGCTCTTGTTACAATTTTTTACAGTAACAAAAGCAAATAAATCTATTTCATTTTCGTTTACCCACATCTTTGCCAAAACATTTATATCCTGTATTCTTTCAAACAATGCAAAATTATTAAAAAATGTCTCAATTTATAATTAATGTTATATATATTTCAGTAGAGTTCATGGCCGCTCATACTCCCCTCCCCCCATCTCCCAGGGAAAGGAAAATATATACAGTAGAACTCCAACTATCCGGATTAATTGGGACTGGACCCGATCCGGATAATCAAAAATCCGCATAATTGGATTTTTTTCCAATGCCGTCCAATGGAAAAATGCCGTTTTTAGGAGAAAAACGTAAAAAAAAAACACAATAGAAAACATTTACAGTATTTATTATGAAAAAACAATATCAATGACAATGTTTACATTACGTAATATTTACAAACAATACTAAATCACTGTAAAATACATTATTTTTTTAACATACCAGGCAGAGTCAGCTCCTTTGCTACCTTAAATCGATTCCGCGCCGCCAAGTCTGGCATCCGTTTGACTATGTTCTTATTCAAATCTGATCCGGATAATTGGCGATCCGGATAGTCGGAGTCCGGATAATTGGAGTTCTACTGTATTATTAATTGTAGTCAGGTCTTTTCTTTTAAAAAATTAGTAGTAAAATATGTTTAAAAAATGTTATGTACCGTTTGATTTTACATATACTTATTTTATTTTTTACAAGAGTTTAAGCATTAGTTGCTGGGGTCACTACTTGATGCGGCCTTTAGACATGTTGTAGCTTTGTGTATTCATCGACGGTGTAAAGGTACAGACTCAATGCTGTGTGGGTTAATATTTCACCTGAACAGATAAATTGCCTTCTCAAATTTTAAAAGTTTTCTATGGTCCCTTTTGCCGAAGGAGGGGATAGTACTCCTTAATCCCATACCCCAGTCTAGCCCCCCCCCCCCTCTAGAAAATATCATATGGGCGCCCTTGGTAGAGTTATTATTCTTCAGCTTTGATTAAATGGAAATGTAAGTCATGGGAGGGAATATTATTCTACTCTGTGGAGAAGTTTCTCCAATGATAGATTTCCTACTGAGTACAAATATTGTTTGTTTACTTTTTGATTGATTGTTTTTAGTTCAATCAATTTACTGGATAGAATAAAACTTGATCACAGAATCCCACAACAAATACGTTTATTACTTAAATGCGCTTCAACAACAATGTTGTCATCTTCAGTGATGCACGAGCTACAATAATAATAATAATAATTTATTTGCCATTCGGTACATTCAGTACAAAGGACATTGTCAAAAATTAATTTTTAACCCTAGAACCGGCAGCTTTAAAGAAAATGGATTTTTTGGCGTGTGCAAGCATTTATTCAAAAATTCGCCAAAAATTCGCCAAAAATAGTAAGTTAACCCCAATCCAAAAGTGTTCCATAGCTTTTTTGTAGAGAAAGGTTCAAAGAATTTGTATATGCCAGTAAAAAAATTATATATGTAAAATTTAGAAAGTTATTAGCTCAAGAAACTAAAAATGTTCAGTTACGAAAAATAAAAGTTCAACTTTAAGTCTACATAAAAAGTAGTGAACATTTTTTTCCATAAATGTAAAAAAGTTTCGTAATTTAGTTCTAAATAGAACTGTATAAAAACATTTAACATTTTCAATTTTCTTATTTTGAAAACACGAGATTTTATGTTCTTACTACAAGTCTGCTATCAAAAGTATGCCAACTTAGAAACGTAATTTACTAATATATGCTGTGCCCAAAAATAAAATATTATTATAACAAAGTGTAGAGAATAAATCAAAGAACTGAACTGTATACTTGTAAATTATCTTTTCATAAAAGAGTTTGACTTAGAATTATTTGAATAACAAAAGTTAGAAAAATAAAGTAAACTCTCGTCTGTACAAGATGCGTGCGCAAACTCCTATGTCTGGCTATGTTGTAAAAGTCCGTTACGCTTCAGATTTGAACGTTAGATGAGACCGTATTAGCAGTCACTTTCCCACGGTCCTACACAATAAACTGTTCAAATGTAGCATATTTGGTTTACAGGGGAAGTTAGCTTGAAGCATTATGTTTACAAAGATACCAAAATATCTCTAAAAAGCGATTGAGGTCACACACATATCACGTGAAATAAATAACGCTGTTTATTGGTTGGAAAACTGACCAATTGCAAGGGTCTACAAAACCCCTTCTAACTTCAAAACTATTCGTCCGATTTTCCATTGGATGAAAGTTTTGGATAGGGGAAATTGTGATGAATCCATCGATACATAGATTTAACTAAGACAACCTACTGGGCGGGTTTTAGAGATTGACAAAAGTTGAGTAATTTCGTTATGTTTTGTATGAATTTTCGGGCGCCGATTGATTTGTAGAAAACTAATAAACTGCAACGATGTTTACGTATGTAAATATACGTTTTAGAAAGAAATTGTAAATACAAAAAGTAAAGTTTGAAACATTACCTTTCCAATGGTGTTTGTCTTTTTTGAGATTGGAAGATTTTTAGTGGGTCAAATATTCAATACAATCACGCGTTACAAATGTGTTGTCATGATCGCACGTTTCGCGATTAATAATCTTTAGACATAAACAAACATACATTATCACACAAAATAAACACAGGTTAAAAATTTATCGTATCATTCGTAAGTGTATAAAATTCTTGTAATGAATAAAAGAGGTTCTCGACAAGCCAATCATAATACTTTCTCAAACATTTTTTACTTGGAGTAGCATCAACAATAATTGGAGTTATAATTGAGTTGTTGTTTGATCATTGTAGCTCGTTCATCAGTGAAGCGCTATTAATTAATTTAATATATTTTTTTTTATTTAATTGTGCTTGCAATGATAATGATGATTTATTTTTATTTGACTTTGCCTGAACAATGTTATTCTCAATGGATAAATGAAATGAAATTGTTGATACAGTAGAGCGTCGATAATCCGAACGTCAATAATCCGAAACGTCAAAAATCCGAACGCATTCCCTTCCAAAAATTTTATTTCGCAAATTTCAATTGCGTCGTTAAAAAATCTTCACTGCAGTTTGACATTACATTACAGTATCTCTTTTTAAACACTTCTTAATACTACCTGCTCTCACACGCCCTCACAGCAGACTGGCTGTCAGTATTTTCACTGTCACGCTAATAAGCTGCTTTAGCGCTAGCAGTAAATAAACATCGTGTTTGTCTCAAGCGGCCCATACACTACACATGCATTGCACGCCGTGCCAAAAACGGACGAAACCTGCCAGTGTGTGGAGGTCTCCGTGCTAAGCACGCCGTGCAATGCATGGCACGATGGCAATCAAGACGAGTTTGATTTTCGGCACGCCGTGCCAACCTGCTAGTGTGTGGGCCAGTCCCGCGCCACGTGCTGAGAGTGAAACGTCTTTTGAGGTTATATTTCGTTCGGTAGC
Source organism: Philaenus spumarius (assembly GCA_018207615.1). Taxonomy (NCBI): domain Eukaryota; kingdom Metazoa; phylum Arthropoda; class Insecta; order Hemiptera; family Aphrophoridae; genus Philaenus; species Philaenus spumarius. Next base: position 188,655 of record JAGFPH010002028.1, read on the forward strand.
GACAAAAACTCTCAAAACAGGCATCTCAATCACAGTGACAACCGACTTCTAGCACGTCACGGAGCAGACTGAATTTTCAGTGTGTGGCGCACGGCGTGCCAAGCCAAGCATAGCGTGCTATTGCACGGCGTGCAATGCATGTGTAGTGTATGGGCCGCTTCAGAGTTGAACAAAGCGGGGCGGGGTGGGGTAATAACCTTGGCTTGTCTATTTTTGTCTACACTAGCTCGCCCCACTAACTCAGTCTATCTCTTTATCAGTTATCACGTCCACCCTCAGTCAGTCAGTGTCTACAGGACAGTAGATATCATTGCTCTGTCTTTCGTACATTTTTAGTTTTTTCATACAGAAAGTTCATTCATTTCTCTTTGTGTAATCATTATAACAGTGTGTTTTACATACAGTAGTGTACTGTATAGTAATTTTTTTATTTTTTGTTTGTGTTAACTATAATGTACAAGTCAATTTTTAAACATGTACAGTACATACTGTACTGTAGTTGAGAGTTCTAAGCGTAATCATGACGAAGGTTCTTCTAAATCATAATATCTAAGTAGTCTTACTTTCTGCTTGTACTGTTTAACCACTTTAATCGATTAAAGGGCATATATTTTAGCCTAAATAGCATTTTCTTGGTTATTTTCAAAAATCCGAACAAATTGAAAATCCGAACCCCCCTCGGTCCCAATTAGTTCGGATTTTTGACGCTCTACTGTATTACAGTAGAACCCCTCTTGTCCGCCACTCCGGTTGATCCGACCGTGCTCAAGCCGAATTGGTGACTTACATCCCGTCGCGCCATTGTTTACTTGCTCTTATCGCTTTAGTGATCCTTCATCTCTCGTATCGTTTCTGTTGTGCTTGTTTTTTGTACTGTACTGTGTGATTTTTAGTGCTTACTGTTCGTTGGTCTTACGATAATGTTCTGAATTCGTTACAGTGTATTTGTTTTACATTGTGTACAGTTGTGTTTTTTCAACATGTCAGGAGTGAAACGTCGTTGGAAAACCCGTCATGGCATCCGGTTTGTTTCAGCGGATAATTTTCTGATAGTCCGACCTTTTTTGCGTTCCATACCCCCAGTCGCAAAGGCGGCAGATTAGTGGGGTTCTACTGTACTTTAAAAAATCTTTTCTGCAACCACCGATTTTTTTGTGCAACCACCGGATATTTTGAACTACTGATTTCCTTTAACCCTCCCCGTGGCAGACTGCCCAAAGTGACGTTCTCTCAGGCGCAAGATGCAACCATTTCGAACCTATGCGAGAATTTGCTAAATTTGTATATTCGGTTATTTAATACACTTAAAATCATCCAATCGTAATAAAACTGGCACCATTGGAAAGGAAATCAATTAAACTTTAATTTTTGTATTTAAAACTTTTTCGTGAAACGTATATTTACATACGTAATCATCGTTTTAAAATTTGCAGATCGGGTTACAGCTGCTTTTGCATACAATTGTACTGTTATTTCCCACTTCTTCAACGGGCAAGCCCACCTACAGAAGTATTTCTATCGAGATTATAAAGCTACCATTGGATTCGTCAAGATTTTATCTTTCTAATAGTGCCTTCCAATCAGATGTCACTATTTTACACGATTTATGATGAAGATTTCTGTAAACCCTTGCGATTGGACAGTTTTCAACCAATGAAACACACACATTTGTCAACCGAGATAACGCCTACAGTATCATATGTTTTGTTTTGACAGATTTCTTTTCACCATTTTGTAGAGAATAGTTTGATCTTTCTAACGGTGGGAAGTAAACTAGAAATAACCAGTTTTTTGTTTGTCTAGACAGCAGTGGAAAGTACATAATTAGGGCATTCTGGTGAGAACGTCCTTCGCTTGTCGCTCCCACGTAATTCTAATGTCCCTTCCTGCCTGAAGTAATATCGACCGGGGACGTTTCATTACATTGATGTCATTTTGTTATTCAAATAAAGATAACTCAAACACTTTTGTGAACTAAAGAAAGACAAGTATACCGTTCTTTTCTCTGATTTATCCTCTTCACTTTGTTATAATAATATTTTATTTTTGGGCAAAGCATATATTAGTAAATTATGTTTCAAACTAGGCTGCTAGTTTTGTTAGCAGTCGTGTATTTGCAACATGAAAACTGGTGTTTTCAAAATAAGAAATTTGAAATTGATAAATGTTTTTTTTATACAAGTTCTATTTAGAACTAAATTGCAAAACTTTTTTTTCGCTTACGAAAAAATTACAAAAATGTTTACTACTTGTTATGTAGGCCTGAAGTTGAACTTTTTCCTTTCGTTACTGAACATTTTTTGTTTCTTGAGCTAATAACTTTTACAATTTTACATCAATAAATTTTTTAATTGCATATATGAATTCTTTGAACCTTTCTCTACAAAAAAAAGGTATAAAACACTTTTGGATTGGGATAGAATTACTATTTTTGGCGAATTTTTTAAAATATGCTTGCAAAACACTAAAAACACAATTTGAGCTATAACCAGGGCAGGTCTAGGGTTAATATACAGCATGTTTACAAGAAGAATAACTTGAAATGTTGTAAAAGAATATATTTAATTAGTCAGTGTTCTTTCTTTTGTTTAATTAGAGCGAAGAACAGACAGCAAAGGATTTAGTGAAGGTAATAGAAGAAGCAGAAAGTGAATATCAAAAAGCTATCTCAGAAAATTATCAAACTATGTCGGATACAACATTCAAAGCACTTCGCCGCCAACTACCTGTTACTCGTACCAAGATAGACTGGAGTAAAATAGTCTCGTACAGTATTGGCAAAGAACTTAAAAGCCAGTGACCTGTAGGTTTTATTGTTTTCATGTACCATATATTTTATTCAACAAAGATAATTTCTATAAAGTTGAGTATTTAAAGGTGCCACTTTTTTACTGTAATTTTTAACTAAACAATTTATCATTACATTAATTATTATTTCAATGTTAATTTATCCCCTGAAAATGTAGTTCTTGTTTTTAATATATA
>JAGFPH010002028.1:193750-204653 GCA_018207615.1 Philaenus spumarius
AGAATAATATTGTTCATTAAAATGTAGTTAAGCACTTCTGACTACTCGGAAGTAACTGATTTGAAGTTCGGTTCATATATCTTATATCTGTAGAATAACTGAACCGGAGTGAAACTTATGTTTGTGCTAGTGTTGTGTGTTAATGTTTTTAATGTCCCGATGATGGTCGAATTGACCGAAATTGCAATAGATAAATAAGGTAAGACAACATAAATCTTAAAAATTGGATCAGTTGACATACAACAAGTTTTAATTAAATAAATATTGTTTGAAATTGCTGAGAATGAGTATGGACATAGTCTATAGTAAAATTCAACTCAGAGTGAGGCGGAAGTTCAAGCCTCCCGAGGGGGAGACTTATTAGCACGGTCGACTGGTTTCCGCTCCACTCCTACCTGAATTTGAGTTTTTTATAGTAGCGTTATGCAAACTTTTTTTATAACAAGAAAATATAAAAATAAATCACATAACGTTGTGTATCGCGGTCGTCAGTTTATTTTGATACCAAATTTGAAGTAAATCGGTAAATGTTGAGTAATTAAATGGCATAGCTTTTAATGTAACTAAGAACTATTTAATTACTCAACATTTACCTATTTACTTCAAATTTGGTATCAAAATAAATAGACGATCGTGATACACAATGTTATGTGATTTATTTTTATATTTTCTTGTTATAAAAAAAGTTTGCATAACGCTACTATAAAAAATTAAAATTCAGGTCGGAGTAGTGCGGAAACCAGTCGACCGTGCTGACCCTCGGTAGGCTTGAACTTCCGCCTCACTCTGAGGTGAATTTTACTATAGAGTAATATGTTTGAATTCATTCTTTAAAAAATGTAAATTATTAAAAAAAAGCTAGAAACTAGAGGTGGAACATGTTAAACTGCACGGATGATGGAATAACATTACTGAATCACACAGCTTCAGCATCATGAGAAACAACCTATATTGGTGAAAATACAACAAACATTTTTAATCAAGTGTTAAAATGATAATTTCCACAGTTTTAGGGCAGTCAATGGTTCTACTGTATTCGACAAAACAATGGATATTTCGCACGCCAAGCAACTGTAAAGAAAATTAAATTTGTCAGAATTAAGAAACTACATTTATGTGTAAAATGATTAGGTGTATTTATCTATCGTCTTGTTGTAATTTAACCCTCCGTCGGTCGCATCTAAAAACTTATGTGATTGGTCGCAGTGTATCAAATGATACACTCATTTTAAAACTTTTTTTATATCCTTTAGATGTTGTTTTAAAATTGTATGCTCATTATGATTGTACTCTGACATATCTACTTTATAATAAACCATTTTATACTAAACTTTATTTGACTAAAAGGAAAAAAAATATTCAGGACAAATGGCTTTCTTGTAGTTCCTACTCATGGACACAGACGGCTGCGTTTTTCCTGAGTAGTCTCAGCTCAGTATTGAATATTTCACCCACTAAGAATCATCCAATCTCAAAAAGACAAAAACCGTTGGAAAGGAAATGATTTAAACTTTAATTTTTGTATTTTTCTAAAACATATATTTACATACGTAATCATCGTTTCAGTTTTGAGTTTTCTAAAAGCCAATGTCAGGCGAATGAATCACTGCAAAATGAAACAGAAATTCGAGTTTCTATGTCCCTTCCTACGACCCGCTCAGTAGGTTTTCTTAGTTAAACCTATATATCGTTGGATTCATGACACTTTCCCCTATCTAAAACTTCCATCCAATCAAAAATCTCACAAATAGGTGGGAAGCTATGAAGCGTTTCGTAGACCCTTGCAATTGGTCAGTTTTCCAACCAATAAACAGCCTTACTTATACGTCATATCTTTGTCATCCCAGTCTATTTTTAGAAATATTTTTATATATGTCTGTGTAGTTATGAAGGGGAAAGGGTAACGAAGGGCAGCTATGGAGGGGAGAGTTCCCCGACAGTGTAGAAGAAAATGACACCATTTTTGCACTAGCTGGTATAAATTTGATATATTGCGACCGTCGGAGGGTTAAAAGAAAATTAGCGGAATACAATTACAAATTATTTCAGAATTAATCTTCAAATGTCATATTTGCATCTTGCATTCTTTTCCAGTTTCTTAGGTGGAAACTTCCATACTGCTGCTGGCTTCGCACTATGTCCTTCAATAATTCCATAGCTTTAGACACTTCAGTAAGACCACTTTCAGTCACGTGAGAATTTAACCCGGAGCTGGCACTTGAGCAAACCTCTACTAACCTGACTAAAAGCATCAGTACCCGGTACATCTCTGTTTAACACGTTCACTGCTAAGGACGCACATGTGAGCTTGACACTGAACACTATGAGAAGCGGCCGACGCACAGTGCATTGCACGCCAACCCCAGTATTGGGAGTATTTTCAATACACAGTGCATTGCGTGCTTCGCACGCCAATTTTAAGCCTATGTGCAATGGACGCACATGTGCGTCTGCTTTAAAATATTAGTGATTATTACGTAGAAAGGTTAAAAGATAAAATAATTTCTACTTATTTAGGCTATAGATATAAAAATAAACGGTCAGCTCCTAGCACAGGAAGTACGAAATTTGCGTAGCAGTGAACGTGTTAAGGGTTAGGTAAACGTCCACTAGTTCGTTTGAAGGATGAGTCACATTAGGAAGGGGTGTGGGAAAATGTTATTTTTCTCTACTTACGCCCTTTCCCCGGCCCATCGCGCCAGGGCGAGGCCAAGTGCCAGGATCCATTCCGATATCTGTACTCTGCATCAAAGAGTGTTTCAAGTTGGTCAGTCTTGCTGTTTACAATTATGTTTATTCATTTGACAGCTGAGAGGGACAGTATCCCAGACAACATGAAACAATTTTATACTTTCGAAGTATGTTAAAAACCTAAATTCATAGCAGAGAAGTTGATTGGCGTGTCTAATGCACTTAACAGAAATCTTGTTCAAGTAAAACAATTGGTTCATCGTTTTAGTGAAGTTGCACGTTAAGTCAGGTCTGACTTTTGAAAAGTTCCCAAGATGAACACCAATTGTTCTATATGTGTCTGAGATAAGATAAGATTCTAATCTACTATTAATGGGGTTTACATTGTAATTTGTTACAAGTGACGGAACTTGGTAGCGATTTCAGGCATGATTTGTTTTGTTCAACTTCTTGGCCAGTTTACTTAACAAGTAAGATTACTATAATGAATTTATTTTATTGGGATAACCGACTAAAACTATTAATTATAATAAAAATAAATTTTGAATTTAGATTGGTGTCACTCGTTCCATGTTTCATTTTACTGTGTATTTTAAAGAAATTCAATTAAGTTTCACATAGAATTTATCGCATGCCAATATGTTTTTGCTTGTAGGGGAAGAGGCCTTGGTTAAACTTAAGATTATGTACTTCGATCAGTTTTGATCTTATAATTACAATTTATTAGTGATTTTTAAAGACATGTTAATGGAAATGTTTTACTTCGCTACAATAATGCATTATAATAAACAACAAAATAATTATAACTATTGAAATTTTATTTTAAAATATTTATTAATTTCTAATGAAAATAATTAATTTTCATTAATTAATTAATTTTATTTTAATTAATATACATTTTTAAACAAATATTTTAATGTTTTACCAGCAGGGATACTCGTAGAAATGAATGAACTAATGAGAGAAATATCAGGCAAATATTGAGAATTCACTGGTAAACGTACAGTGAGTTTTGCCCATTTCAATCTATTTTACTCATTTAGGCTTACAGTACGATTTTTTTAACCGTGCCCTCGGCTCGGCTAGCGCATGGTGGGCTAGCGGTGTAGCGGGGAGGGATTGTAAAGGCAGTTCCACAAACTTCGATTAAACAAAACTGATTGAATAATTATTCGAATAAAATTATTGAAATAAAAACTACTTGAATGAGTCGTCTCTTGTTCGAATAATACTGCGGTGTGGGTAAGGTAAATGCCAGACACCAAGTATGCCTACTTCCCCCTCAGGCAGGAAGTTTTCCCCGGAATCTAACTCCAGACATCCGTACCAAGCAAACCGTAAGTCCAACGAAAAAATGTTTTAAATAAAATATTTAATTTGGACCTTTATCTAAAACTTTCTCACGAACACTTTGTCTCTGACCAACAAACAAAAAACTTTTCAGCGGTGTGAAAATTTCATGTCATTATTAAAGTACATTGTTGTAATATTGATTTTTAAAATATGAAATAGGTTTTGTAATGGATTTTCTTTTACATCATACGAATCTTATGGTTCTTATCTGCGTATCCGTGAAAGTTTCATAATTTTACATCGTTGCTAAGTGTATTAAATATCAGTGTTATTGAAGCTCGGTTTTCGCTGTTTCACGCCGCTAGGCTTAGTTTTCGTGAAGAAAACTAGAGTAGACAGGAGCGATTTTTATGTTATCATTCAGGTTAGTACAATTTGGCCAAGGGCACAGTTAAAAAAATCGTACTGTACATACATGATCAGGTATGCGCCAATAAGCGCAAAAACCACAATTTACAAAAGTTTGTTTGAGGAGCATTCCACGAACTCTATATAAGTACATTTAACCAACCAATATTTTCTACAAACAATATATGACACTTTATAATCAAAATGCAAATGGGCTTTCTTTCCTATGTCTGTATATTTTAAAAAAATTCCTGCTTTTTATTCACTCTCTTCCTAAAGTTAATATTTAACCGATTTTGATGATCCTTTTTTTATTTAAAAGATAATTTCAAGGTCTAAGTCACTGTGAAGCTAAATATTTTTGATTTACACTTTTATTTTGGTTACATTCCGAGTTTTAAAATCGCATCAGTATGCTACAACTAAATTAATAGTAAATAATTGGCTCTAAACAGCTGATAACCAGGTTGAGTTTCATATAAATGCGTTATTTACTATACTCAACTGTCAAAAGATGATTTAGTTTATGTTATTGTTGATGTGTTTTAGGTCTGATTTGTTGCTGTGTAAGTTAATGTCTAATTGAACTATGAAGTTTTGTTCAGGCTTTTTATTTTTTTCATCCCTGATAATAAATGACAGTAACATTGTTAAGATACGTCGATGGTAATTGAATTGAGAATTTGAAAACTTTTAATAAATTAAAAAAGTGGAAAACGAGTTGAATTTTGCTATTTTACATCAAAATGGTTGAATTTCGACCACAGGAGATACTCGTATAACTTAAGAGTAATATGTGCCAAATGTTTGGTCTCTAGCTTTATGGCCCATTTCTGGTTCCTAGAACGTTATGGAACAGAAAGTCCCTTCATGGTCCAGAACTGTCTGGAACATTCTCAAACCTGGAAAATTCTATAACATTCTGGAACATTCAACAACATTCTGTCCGGAACGTTCTGGGGAAATTCTGAAAGCTATAACATTCAGGAACATTCTGGCCGGTTTTTGTCGCTTCGGCACTCGATTCCCAGCTGCACTCCCATATCTCCGAACCGCCAAACCGAAACCTTCTTCATGGATGGGAGATGGAGGGTTCCCTTACCGTATAACCCCCATGGGGTTGCAAGGGTTGGTTGCTTTGACATTTTCCATGCTCACATCAAATTTACTATAGGCCTATATATTTATTGGAAGAAGAAACTATGATAAGTATTGTCTTCTTATTTATGTTATTACGTGGAATTTCTAAGTTGTAAACTCAACATTAGCTAACAGATTACTGTGGTATTAGGCCAGGAGAGTAAAAGGAAAGTAAAGAGTAGTTGGGTTGCTTCAAGTTGTCCTGAGCTTCAGTGTAAATAGTTTGCTTCAATACTTAAGTGCAGTGTATTTTACATTCCTGTAGATATCCAACAAGGTCTAAATTAAAGGAGAGTAAACATTGAATTTCTACGATATGACATGATATCAAACTTCAAGAAAACCAATAAGTTTTGGTGGTATTAACAGTTTTTAGTTATCCTTCGTGAAGATTGGTATTTTCTAGATCTAAGATAGAATCATGGGCGAAAATAAATATTTCATTAAAATCTACAAATCCGTTAAACAGTGCTTAACTTCCGGCACCTCTTAGGGAAAGTTGGATCCATTATTTTGGGTAAACCATACATTGTCTGTAAATAATTCGGCGCTGCGCCGGCATTGACAACGGGTGAACTCAACGCTATATCTTGTGTGATGTGATTGGCTCTCACTCTATCTCCACCCCTCTCTCTCACACACACGCACAGAGTTGGTCGCACCACCACGCACAGATTCTTGAACAGCAACCAATCAGTAACAATCACCATTGCAGTGTCCAGTGCTCAGTGTGAACTTGGCTTTTCTGCAATGAACTTGATTATGACGCCACTGAACTTGAGGTCCTCACTGAACATCACAACTGTTTGTTACTTACTGCACATCAGGCTTCTGGGACCTCCTATGACCAGATATGAGCCTGAGCGCCATGTAAAGTCTTGGCTGGCGAAGCGGAGCCACTCTGCAATTGACTAACAGTCGAAAAGACGAAGTGAGCAAGTTTATGATGAAGACAACAATGTCCTTTGGAAGTGTTTTTCCTAATTCAAGTCCGACTCAAGACAGTTTTTTATAAGTGAGTGGTTGAAGTAAATTTGATACGATTTGTCTTCATTTGTGAGTACCGTGTATAAATAAAAAGTTAAAAAGTCATCGTTTTTTTATATTTGGTAAAACATGATTCCTCATTGTAACTTTTACTACAATTTAAGAAATTAAGCACTGCCGTTAAATAATATTACAGTACTCATTTACATTTTCTTACAAATTTCTAGTTTGTGTAAATTCTTAATACTATATTGGACAAATCAAAAGTGAGTAATATTTTTTACAAGAAATTCCAATCAATAACAAAATAGTTATTATTTTGTATATAGTTAACAAGGTCTAAATTAGAGGAGAGTAAACACTTTGACTATTATTTTGTATATAGTTAACAAGGTCCAAATTAGAGGAGAGTAAACACTTTGACTGTATTTTGTATATAGTTAACAAGGTCCAAATTAGAGGAGACCCAAGTAGCACACATCGTTGGCCCAACGTTGGGGAATTGTCGGCACCGTTGGGGAATGGTGGGTTGGGGTGCCAACATATTGCCAACAGAGGCCCAACCGATAATTCCTTCTGTTGGGCCAACAATGAAATTTTCTGTTGGGCCAATGTTGGGAGTTAGTCTGTATAAAATTATCTTTATTAATTCCTTATTATATTAATATTTACGTGTAATAAACATTATTTACAAATCGGTTATATTGTTAGATTAAGTGATATAAAGTTATTAATACAGTTCATGATTTTATAACATTTAGCGTGTATCGGTGACATCGCGAATCCGCCATTATTCTATCCGCCATTACAAAAAGTCCATTGTTCATCCTCATTTCCTCAACGTTCTAGTTTTGCATTTGCAGCAAGCATCCAAGCATCATTGTGACTTCAGTGACTTGTGTGTTCATTAAGTCTGTGTCATTTGGCATTTTCAAATGAAAATGATTTGTTTTCTTAAAAACTTTATCACCATTGTGTGTTCTAAGTCTGTGTCCTGCCTTGTGAAGTGGAAGTGATTGATTTTTTTCTTTGCAAGTAAGTACAGCACTTATATACTTTTAGATTAGTAAAAAAATACTAACAGGGGTTAGTTCTTGTCTTGATTTAAAATAAATAATTGTTCATAATTAATTATAACATGTGATTTCAGTTTTATTTTTTAAAGTGGTAGGTTACTTGTTGTACACTACCTACCGGTAAATTAACTTTTAGGTTAAACTAAGTGATTTTTAATATTTGGTAGACTAGCTTAAAGGCCTATAAGGTAAAATATTAATTATAAAAAGATTTTACAAGCTGGACTAGGTAGTATGCATAAGAATAATTACATAATTTACAGTTTGCTATTTGCCAAAGTAGGCTAATTAATGTTTATAGGCCTAGGCCTACTTGGGGGAATAATAATGCATCGTTTCTATTGTTTATAAGATAAACAAGTTATTGAGATTAAAATTAATAAAACAAATAGCCTACACTCAAAAAAAATACGGGCGAAGTTTACTATTCGACCCTAGGCTAACCTATGGCAACAGAAATGCATGAATAATAAAAAAAAACCTAAAAGGTTCTAAACTATAGTAGGCCTATTTAGTCACAGTATGTTTACCTGTATTCAACATTTAACAGTAGGCCAGAATGTAAAACAACGTCGTTGTCTGCAAAAATATTAGGCTAGGGTCGAATAGTAAACTTACGCCAAAACCTGTTAGATACTTCGACAACTGCAAGCCTACTTACTAGGTATCTTGTTAATTACATAATTAATTGGTTCTTGGTTAGGTTATGTCTAGACTTTACCCAAAATTTAATACAGAAATTTAATTTACTACCACAAATACACAAACCTGAACTTTTTTCTTAATAAATATAGTATTTATACATTTCACTGATGCCGGGAAACCATAGGCCTTACCTATTATTAATAATTGTATTAACTCTTAGTGTTTTCATTTAAATGTCATAGAGCATGATTCTATACTTGTGTTTTTTGACAATCATAATTACCATCATTTAGGCTTAGGCCTAGAATTAAAACAAGACAAGATTTAGAGCTGAATCTTCAAAAAGTGTTTCAGCTATATTTTAGTTTCGATTTGGAATTATAGTTATTTTTAGGTTAAGGTTTTAAAATGGTACCTATAAGCTTATATTTTCCATTTGAGTTTTACGGTAGGCCTATGGTTTAAAATTTATTGAAACAGTTTAGGCCTAACCTACTTTACAGTTTAGGTACTAATTTTAATTTTGAAGAGGGTTATAATGTAATGTATGTTTATACATTAATGTTTGTAGGTATAGTAATGTCGGCTAACATTCTCATAAGTTACTATGAATTTAAAAACTGAAATGTCCGTAAAACGACGGAAGCAAAGTTTTTGCTTGATTTAAGTTCGTCAAGTCTAAAAACAAGACATTGTTATTATAAATTATCAAAAATTGTTCTCCATTTAAAGTGTGTTACTATTTTGTATTTTAGAATAAATATTGAAATTATTTATGAATCATAGGTGAAATATGTATATATATCCCCTAAAGTATGTAGAAAAAATATTAAAATCTACAAATAATTTAAAAGAAAATTGGGTGTAAGCTTAGAGATAGTTTAAAAAATATTGTTTATTTATTTAAAATATATAGCTCAACTGATTGAAGATGCGTATTGTTCGTAGAATAAATAATCTGATATTAATGGTGAATAGTTTACAAAGACTGGGTTAGCTTCAAATTTTATGATAGTTTAGTTAGACAATAATATTTGAGTTAACTCTTCTTTAATATGCTGTCTAACTAAAATATCTTAAAATTTGAAGTTGACCCAGTGTTTGTATCTTATTACCATATTAATTACTTACACCTCTAAACTTCCATTAACAGCTGATTTCATAGCATTAATTTGTATTTCTGATTTGTAGGTTATGTTAATTTATAGGAGTAGATATAAATAGAAATAATGCTGGATCTTTAGTGTAACTTAACTCTTGTTATATCATAAACTTAAGCCATTGAACGTACACATTTAACCCTGGAACCGTACACCGGGGTACTCAGTGCCCCAGAGAATTTTAGTTTTGCTGTAAATTTGAGTTAACAACACTGACCGCAGCCAGCTCCTGTGACTTTTACTTGACCTTGACGAGCTGTCAGTTGCTTTGTTTGCTGCGGCTGTGACACATCACATTCCTTTTGTAGAACGTTGTTGGGGCATTCAGTGCCCCGGTGTACGGTTAGTGTAAGTTTTTCTTCAAGTGTACAATTCTGTGTTTTAAATTTTTCTTCAATTTTGTGTGCTGAGTGCAACCAGTTCACTTGCAAAAATCATGTAAAAAGTGTTTGTGCCAGTTGTAGTGAAGAAAACTAGATAAAAAACTCAAAAACTGCAACTTTAAAAAACTTTGTTAAAAAATGTAGGTTTTCGCAATTCTTTTATTATATTTACTTAAATCTTTAAAAAGTAATTAAAAGTATGTTTTAGCAATAATTTAAGGCCTAAAGAACACGTTTATAATGTTTCTTGAATAAAACAAAAAGAATTTCCATTAAAAATTATTTTTTATTTTTGGGGCACCCAGTACCCCTGTGTATGGTTAGTGTAACAGAAATTGAGGTGTACGGTTCCAGGGTTAAATTAACTACGGTTTGATTAATCCTGCCATATCTTTATTAAAAAGAATGTATAGCTAATAATACACCTTTATCCATCTTTATAATATATCTAAGGGTCTCCCTCCCTAGTGTTTCCTCTGTGTTTAAAAAAATCTGTTATTTTTTCTGTTTCAGGAGAGATACGATGTGTAGATCAGTGAAAATGTGACAAGTTGAGTTGTGTAGTGATAATTAGTGTTGTGAAGTGAAAAATGTAAATAAAATCGTATAATAAAGTTCTGCCAGACAATGGCACAACTTTTAGTAATAGTGCGCTTTTTTCAGTCAAATAGCCTATACAAATTAAGAAGTGAAATAATGAGTAAAGAACTACCAAAATATTGCAATGTTGTAACTATGTTTTGTAAACTGTCATTACTTTAGTAAATTAAAGTTGTTCTAATGAAAAATAACTGTTTATAGGCCTAAGTAAATTTTCTTTATTCCCTATCACATACCAGCATCTCCCGGACCTTCTATATTACTAATCTTTCCTTCTCTTTTTCACATATTACAACCTTGTATCGTTTCTACCTTCTTTATATATTACCAACTAAAGGAACCTATCTTTCCTACGGGGAAGATTGTCAGGTTAGCTTATGTTATAAGAGAGATGATTCGATTGTTGGGCTTTGGTTGGGACAATAATAATTGTTTATTTCTGATTGCCTTACTAAACTGGTTAATTTTACTATAAATTTACTTTTTTGTGTACTTACAGCTCTCAGTCCTTTATTTTTAT
>JAGFPH010002029.1:0-18058 GCA_018207615.1 Philaenus spumarius
CAAAGCATATATTAGTAAATGACGTTACAATCTAGGCCTAGGTTTGTTACCAGTCGTGTACTTGAAACATAAAAACTGTTTTTTTCAAAGTAAAAAATTTGAAATTGATAAATGTTTTTATACAGTTCTATTTAGAACTAAATTACGAAACTTTTTTACGCTTACGAAAAAAATACAAAAAATGTTTACTAATTGTTATGTAGGCCTAAAGTTGAACTTTTTCCTTTCGTTACTGAACATTTTTTGTTTCTTGAGCTAATAACTTTTACAATTTCAAAATAAACTAATTTTTAGTGGCACATTTGAATTCTTTGAAGGTTCTTCTACAAAAAAGCTATTGAACACTTTTGGATTGGGGTTCATTTACTATTTTTGGCGAATTTTTAAAAATATGCTTGCAAAACGCTAAAAACGGGCTGGCCAATTTTAGCTTTAACCGTGCCTGTTCTAGGGTTAAACTCACATATAGATTGAATATAATAATTACTTTTAATACTTGTCTGCCTTTTACATTTATTCAAATTAATAATTAAATTTACTTTTAAAGTTTTGTCTGCCTTTATGAAATATTGAACCTACTCATGTCCTATGCATTTTCCCTACCTTTTACTTTTAATCGTGAAGCTTTAGTTTAACTCTTTTTTATTTCTTTATTTAACCTTAATTCAACAATCTTACATAGTCTTAGTTTTGACAACTAAGGTAAGCGAGTTATAGTAAAACTATTTGGTAGGTAATTTTGTTTAACATAAATATTCTTCAAATTCATATACAGTCTTTGAAGGTCCACCAGTACGCTTTCAAAATTTTTGTAGATTGGTACATGTTTATGGTAGCGATAGCGATTGATGAGATTGATGTAAACATGATATGAAAAGTTATTGTGAAGGCATTAACATATTCAAAACCGAAGTACAGTTTTTGAAAAATGACAATAAACAAGTTATTATTTGCCCCGAAATATAAATAACATAACTTTAAGAATGCCTTGCAAAGTTTGCAGTGTAAAAAGATGTTACAATTTATCAGAATTGACGCCCGACAAAAGTTTTTTTCTTTATACCGAATAACAAGGAACAAAAATTTAAATTGTGGATTAGATTTTCTCGGAACCATTTACTGATCGTTCAACCTCAAGGCTTGTTATTTGATGCATACATTTGTAATGACCAATTTAAAAATGCTGACTTTTGTGATTTGACAAGAAAAAAATTGAAATTACATGCTGTTCCCACTATACGACGTCCCCTTGATGTGTCTAAGATTTTAAACTCTACAAAACATGGATCGGCCTCTGTTACAGAAGAACGTATGACAGAAATACAGACTTCGGTTGTGAATCTTACTTCTGACGATGATGTTACTGGAGCCGATATATCTCCATCGGACAAGATAGACAACCAGTTTGAAGAGGCTGTAATGTTAGACCATAGCTACCATACAATGATGGGCTTAACAAATCCTGCTTTGCATCAGTTTTGCAGAGTGTGTGGAAAAGATATGGATTCATGTGCCTTAATTTCTATATTTTCTGGTAGAGGCCTTCGTCTTGAAATTCCTAAGAAGATTGTAACACACCTGGACATTGCGATCTTGAAAAATTATGGTCTCCTTTCAGCAGATATGTTGCTCATGTGTTTGCCATTTAAACATCTGTCACACGTTACTTCAACTGTCACAAGAAGCCGATGATAAACTCCACCATATCTTTCAGATTGATAAAGAGAAAAACTAATTTTGTGGACGCTTCGAAAGAAAATATTTCACCGATTGAGGAAGAAAACCCATTTTGAATAGACTGCCAAACAGCCAGCAAGACTGAAAGTACACTGCAAGAAATAAGGTTTTTGGATAAAAAGTTTCAAAATTGGAAAAAGATTTATTCGTAGAGAATAATTTTGAAGATTACCTTCTGATGGACGAGGCATTTGAGGAATATCCTTTCAAAGAAGACGGTTTGGAAGGTGATTCAGTCGAAACGAATTGGGGAGACGATCTAATCAAGAAGGTGGTATTTTTAATGATCTGTTCGATGAGGAGGTATCGAGAGGTAATGTAATCGAAGAAGTTGTATTGGGGGATTCGTTTGATATTGTGTTTCCCTCGATGAGGAGGATTTGGAAAATGATCCGTTTGAGAGCGAGGGATCGAACAATTATTATTTCAAAAAGAATACATGTGACGTACAATGCACGAGTGAATACAATGAACAAGTGAAAAGAAGTAAGATGATTGAAAAAATAAAAACTTTTCTGTGCGACGAGTGTGGGAAAACATTCCATGATTTTGTGAAATTTCGAACTCATTATATGAAGGAACACATTGGAGGATCAACGAAAACAAAAAAAAAACTTTCCTGCACCAAGTGTTAACGCGATTTTGTACACAAGGCCTCTTTATTAGAACACACAAACATACATAAAGACATCCGTCCGTACAAGTGTTCAGAGTGTGATTTGGCGTTCCACACGGAAAAGCATTTCACCAGACACCGCAAAAGACACCAAACAGGTTTCGCCACTTACGCCTGCGACATGTGTGCCTTAGAATTTGACACTCCCTATAAACTCAAAAATCACACTACGAAAAAACATTCTAAAGTGTACGTGTGCCAGGATTGTGATAAAGTTTTCTCTAAGTATAAATCATACTTGGCGCAGAGAGAAGGAAATGTTAAAAGAAGCAAAGAAAAGGTTGGCAGAAGAAAAGAAAGAGATGAAGTCTGGTCAGCCGCTAAGATCAGGGAAAAAATGTCACACACTACGTGCGCACACATCAGAGCAGATCGCCAGAGAAAAGTGGAAAAAACCCAAAGACATATCGCTGTGATACTTGCGGAGAGACTTTTGTCGAATTTCAATCTCATAAAATGACACACATTCTTGATAAATTCAAGAAGGGAAAATATCCGTGCTCGCTTTGCACGAAATCATTTGATACCAGGAGATTACTGTCCGACCACATGAATGTACATTGCGGCATACGACCGTACGGTTGCCCGCTATGTGAACAAAGTTTCTACAATCATAAACACATCAGAGTGCACTTCCTCACACATTCAACACTAATACAGCCGTGCCAATTATGCGGACAGAAGTTTAAAACAAGTGAACATCTTAAGACGCATATGAGAAGGCATAAAGAAGCTGTATTACACACGTGTATGGTTTGTGATGGAGACTTTACTACTTGGAACTTGTTCTTGCAGTGTATACAGGTCCATCCTCAAGTGAAGAAACAAACAAAGAATCAATAAACAGAAACTGTCTTTTTGTTAAGTCAACCATCTACGCAAACATGAATAGCAGTTTAACAAGGGAAAGATGACAAAGTGGGATCAACTTTCACCGTTATAATAAACTCTCGAATCAACAAATGTAAAAATGTTTTAACAACTGGTTCAAGATTACTACTTCAAATGAGTTAAAACCATTTCACCACACACCAGCTGTTTTCAACGCTGTTCTACAAAGTGTGTTTTTGTGTGTTCGACGACATAATATGTGTTAAACAAAACTAAGGCTCATACTTTTCGGATTAGTATAACTGTATTTGAACTGAACCAATGTTAAATTTTGTAAAGGCTAAAACTATTTTGTGATATTTATTTGTGTATTTACTGTTATAATTAGGGAGGAGATGCTAGCATTTTGATAATCTAGACCTCAAGGGACTCTATCTAAATTAAATTAAATTTATTTATTCATAAAAGTGACGTCACAAAAATAATTCCATCTCATATTTAGTTTATTTATTTATCTTTGTTTATTTTTCTCAATTTAGTTATTAGGTTGGCCAACAAAATAAAAACATATTTAAGGATCCATTTGTATTTTAATACAAGTTTATTGTTCTGTGTGTCTTTTTATAAAAAAAAACTTGTATACTTTAAGTAATTGTAAAAGTTACAATTCAATAATTCATTGTGTCAAAACTGTAATTAAAAATTAAAGTAAATTCAATATAAGGGAGGGTTTTTCTTAATTTAATTTTCGTAAGGGAGGGATTTTAATTATTTAATTTAAACAACATTTTACATTTTATAAAATATTTTCATTAAAGGCATATCAACTTTTTTAAGGGCGTATAATAATTTTTTATTTAACAAACAAACTGTTTATTGCACTAATTAATTTTGTATTATTTGTATCTGCCTGTAAAAGAATATTTCAGAGTCCTAGGTTTCGAAAACTAAGGTAAGCGAGTTATAGTAAAACTATTTGGTAGGTAATTTTGTTTAACATAAATATTCTTCAAATTCATGTGCAGTCTTTATGGTCCCCCAGTACGCTTTCAAAATCGCTGTATAGACTACACATATAATTGATAACATAACATGTGCTTTATTTTTGATTACTTTGTGTTGAGTTTTTGTAAGTGGTTCCTGGTTAGGTTTTGGTAGAGTTTGTTTTGTTACGGCTTATTTTTTTTTAGTATAACCTTAGTGGTTTTGTTTGGTGAAGAAATGTTTTCCATTATCATGTGATAATAATGTTTAGAAATAATATTTTTTTATAGCCATATATTGTAGTTGTGCAGTTGAACAATCAGAAACAATCTACACTCATGGTTCACATGTTTAAAACATGAACACCTTTTTTTTTATATATTAGTAAAGTTCCAAGTAGTAAAGTCTCCATCACAAACCGTACACATGTGTAATACAGCTTCTTTATGCCTTCTCATATGCGTTTTAAGATGTTCACTTGTTTTAAACTTCTGTCCGCATAATTGGCACGGCTGTATTAGTGTTGAATGTGTGAGGAAGTGCACTCTGATGTGTTTATGATTGTAGAAACTTTGGTGACACAGCGGGCAACCGTACGGTCGTATGCCGCAATGTACATTCATGTGGTCGGACAGTAATCTCCTGGTATCAAATGATTTCGTGCAAAGCGAGCACGGATATTTTCCCTTCTTGAATTTATCAAGAATGTGTGTCATTTTATGAGATTGAAATTCGACAAAAGTCTCTCCGCAAGTATCACAGCGATATGTCTTTGGGTTTTTTCCATTTTTCTCTGGTGATCTGCTCTGATCTGAGCGCACGTAGAGTGTGGAAAATTGTCGGTTCGGAAATTTTTTTCCTGATCTTAGCGACTGGCCAGATTTCATCTCTTTCTTCTCTTCCGCCAATTTTTTCTGTGCTTTTTTTAACTTTTCCTTCTCTCTGCTATGAAGAGCTCTGTGCGCCAAGTATGATTTATACTTAGAGAAAACTTTATCACAATCCTGGCACACGTACACTTTAGAATGTTTTTTCGTAGTGTGATTTTTGAGTTTATAGGGAGTGTCAAATTCTAAGGCACACATGTCGCAGGCGTAAGTGGCGAAACCTGTTTGGTGTCTTTTGCGGTGTCTGGTGAAATGCTTTTCCGTGTGGAACGCCAAATCACACTCTGAACACTTGTACGGACGGATGTCTTTATGTATGTTTGTGTGTTCTAATAAAGAGGCCTTGTGTACAAAATCGCGTTAACACTTGGTGCAGGAAAGTTTTTTTTTTGTTTTCGTTGATCCTCCAATGTGTTCCTTCATATAATGAGTTCGAAATTTCACAAAATCATGGAATGTTTTCCCACACTCGTCGCACAGAAAAGTTTTTATTTTTTCAATCATCTTACTTATTTTCACTTGTTCATTGTACGTCACATGTATTCTTTTTGAAATAATAATTGTTCGATCCCTCGCTCTCAAACGGATCATTTTCCAAATCCTCCTCATATAGATGTCTATATGTCTGGTGAAACATATAGATGACTTGAAGTGTTATTTAAAGAGCCTGTTTATAATTCCTGCAATTATCTTTGAAAAAGTTTATTTGATTATTATAAAATGAATACTATGTATAATGACTTATTTCAATATGGGAGGTTTGTTGGGTGTAGGGTGGTTCTAATTATCTGAATAATTTTGACTCTTAAACTAACACTTTGACCTAATGATTCAATTTATTATTATCGTATATAGATGACTTGAAATTTTGTTATAAAGAACCTGTTTATAATTTCTTTGATTAAATGTGCAAATGTTTATTTGATTATTATAAAATGAGTACTATGTATAATAACATTTTAATATGGGAGGTTGGTTGGGAGTAGGGTGGTTTATTATGGAAAAGGACCAGTGAGACAAGATAGCTGGCATATAATTAATGATTTTTTCTGTTATTTATGTTATATTCTACAATGAATAAAGTAAATATGTTTTATTTACTTTACTGCAGTTGTTTTATTAACTACAAATTATCAGAACCTCAAAGAAATACAACAGGTTGATTGCCCTTTATAATGTAGTAAAATGTAATTGTTCATGCCTTGGTCACTGAAGCATTGTGGAAGAGGTTGCAGTCGTGTTGATTCCACTGCAAATTATAGTCTGCTATCTGGCCAGATATACTAACAACACGCATAATGCGTGCAAAATAGTTTAAACAAAGATACCTATAAAGTTAATTGCCATGAGGTGGCAAAGGAGTAGCGGAAGCACAGGTCTTATTATTAATTTGTTTGTATTTACATACAGTTAAAATTGTGTGTATTAAACGGGGGGGGGGGGGGGCATTGGCGGTAACGACCTATGCGCGTCTGTCAACATAGACCGAAAACGGTTGAAATTGAAGGAAAATCTAACTAAGGAAATTGTCAATCGCATATTTTACTTTTTGAAAAACCTGGCACCTATTTATGTCTTGAAAAATATATATTACTCGTTAATACACAGTAGACTAACTTACGGTTGGGGAGGTTCTTAAATTTCTAATCTTAAACCGATTTTGAATATTCATTCGTCATAAATCTATAATGGTTCATTGAATGCTACTTTTCAGATATTTAAAAGTAATTCCACTTTAAATATCTCTATACCGTATACAAGGTCCTAACGATGTTTTACATAGGGAGTGGAAATACAGCATCAGTACATAACACAGATAGAACGAGACTTAGAGTGGTGCGCAACATCCTGTACTACAGCAAAGTAAGAATTTTTTTACAAAATTTTATTCATACATTGCCCCGAAATTTTTTAACAATATACCTGAATATATTTTAAAATGTACAAATTCGAACACCTTTTTGAGGTATCGAGGCACTGGTTACACGTTTTACAAGATAATGCGCATTTTAAATATTACAGCTTAACATAAGGACAATGATCACGTGTGAATGTATGTGAGAGTGTGTTTGTTTTTGTGCGAGTGTGTTGCTTTGAATTTTTTCAAGGATATGCTAAATTGTATTTTTAATATTTCTGTTGAGTGTATATTTTTTGTTCTAAATTGTATCTATCTTTTTTAACAGACTCCACCTTTTGTGCTAATTTTTTAAATTATTATGTTGTTAATTTTATATGTTATAAATTTTCACAGCCTGTTTTTTCTAATCCACGGGATTTAATTAGTAATATTTGTTTATTTTTTTAAATGAGGGTAGCTTCAAAACAGGTTTAGTAAGCCTAAAATGAAGTACCTACATTTTCTTTGTATAATTGTGTCAGAATGGTTTATAATTTTTGTTTTCTTTGTCTAGTTGCATAGATTTGTAACAGTGTTTAAGTTCTATTTCAAATTATTCTGTAAATTGTATTTTAGTTTTGTATGTAGCATTCATTATTATTTAATGTTACTATAATTATGTTACTTACCAATTATTATGTTACTTTCATGATTCTGATATTGTACAAGGAGAATATTAAATAAAATAGAAAAAGTATTTATGATTTATTAGCGAATTTCCATAGGAAAAATGAGCTATTGCAGTGGCCCTTATGGTGAGACCCAAGGTCGGGAGTAGCAAATGAGCACCGATCATGGTCCCCAGAACACGTTTTGGGGTGTCATTAAAATTCATATATATATATGTATATATATATTTACACTTTTTTATCATTATTGCGTCTATACAAAAAGCAGTCGTGTTGCGTCCACCAGTAATAGTGGAGTAAATGATATTATTACTATAGTATATATGGTTTATTATAAGTGAAAATCATGGTTCTTACTTTAGTTTTTTATATATACGTCACAATAAAAAGTGAATGTAAAAGTTTAAATCTCTATCATTGTTGAATCCGTTCAAAACCCCATCATTATTGCGTCTACTGTATATAATTAACCAAACTCATGTACTATTGCTTCTATGCAGGTATATCACTAACCAAAACCAGCTACAGTGGCGTCCTGCGACGTTGCCGTTTATTTATACCTGATTCTACCCTAACCATATCCTTTCGGCAGTCCTTGGTAACCAATTTCCTTTATGATGTACAGAAGTAAACTTCGTAGTTTGGGTCTATTTCGAAAATGACATCATACATATTTTTCAACAGTAAACTGTAGCTCTTTATTCACGTTTGACGAAGCCTGCTTATAGCGTCAAACTTCGTGGTGTGGTTCGATTTTATTTAGCAAAGGAACTATAGAAGTACATAAATTATTATTTAGTGTTTCAATCAGTAATCCTTAAATAGCACGCAATTCATGTTTAACGAAGTTTGCGTATAGCGGCAGAATGGTAGCCTATGGTTAGGATTTATTTTGAAAAGCGGCTAGGCCCTAAATACACGATTTGTTATTTAATGTTTATAAATTTAATCATAGCATTACTTTATATTTTTATTTTTTATTTTAAAGTTCTTGCTTACAGCAGCATATTCCGATGTATGGATCGTACTTAATTTACAAAGCGAATTCGCCTTATGTAAAAAGCTTTTTATGTATTGTTTCATTGATATAATATGTAAACCCTTTAAATGTCATCCAGAATGTTGTGTTAAAGGCATCCAATTAAAACTATTTAATGGAATATAAATAAATATTCTATACTTTTCTGTCTTTATATGTTATTTTTGAAGTGTAAACTTCTTTAGGCGCGTTGGGCACTTTTTGCATAGAAAAGAATGATTGAACTCACGTTGCCGTCGTCGTTACCGTCAACGCTTGGACGCACTTTGTTTAAGGCGCCATCGCATCTCCGAAATTATTTAAAGCTGTGATATGGCTTTTATACAATGCTATTACTACAAACAATTAACACATTTTTCGTAAAGAATTGTAATTCGAAAATGCCTGAACAATAGGCGAATAGCGCGTCATCACTTAAACGGTGTCCAAAGAAAAGACTGCGAGCAGTAAACGCAAAACTAAGGTTCAATATTTATAAATATGTAAAGCTCTATCTATCGGATCTCCACAATTATTTAAAGCTCCGTCTCATATCCACAATTATTTAAGACTCGATCGCATCTACGCAAATATTGAAGAGTACGTCGCATCTCCGCAATTATTTAAGACACAGTCGCATATCTGCAATTATTTAAGTTTCCGTCGATCCTCCGCAATTGTTTAAGGCTCCATCGCATCTCCGCAATTATTTAAGACTCTATCTTATCTCCACACTTAGTTAAGGCTCCGTCGCATCTCCGCAAATATTTAAGGCTATATTACATCATTAATACATAGATTTAAAAAAAACCTTCTTCATAACCTGAAAAATAATAAAGTTAACTATATGAAGCTAAAAAGTTTTCACTTCTGACGGCAGTCCCACGTCTGTCTGTTATTTTTTATTGGCAGTATTTTGTTGACAAAATTTACTTTATGTAGAATTTGTTGTCAATGAAATGTTAGGCATTAACTTTAGGTAGATATGCACGGCAATATATGAACCTGAATTATTAATTTACTAGATAACACAGAATTTGTTCTTATAATATAGTGTTAACAATTTACAAATATGCGCGTTAAATGAAAAAGTTGACTTCTGTGGACAAGAGAATAACAGGTAAGCAAGACTTCTTAGAACCCTTGACAGCAGACCGTCATAAATCTTCAAAGGCAAACAATTCTTTTTAAATATACCCTCCACTTTAGTTTAACAACACCCTCTACCACATTCACTAAACATTTAACAATAAAAAAAGATAAGTTGTAATAATGAATGAATTATAAATTCATTTGGCGCATTAGGCTTAAATTTCACAACCGAGTTTTTCCGTATATTATATCCAGTAACACAGCATAATTTGCACATACTTACGGGTTTGATATTTATCTATAGAATATAATACATAGTCTATTTATTTTCAAACAGTTCAAGTTTGCCAAACGATGCGGCAAGTAAAACTAGATGAATTATTACAATAGTTGACAATATCGACCACAATATCAGTTTAGTGTATTTCATCAAAAGAAAAAACAATATCTTCATCACTGTGCAAACGTAACCCTCATAAAGTCACGGCATTACTATCGATGACGCGGTAAGTCAAGTTTTGCAAGTACTGTATCTCAAATTATATTACAACCTAAGATACCGTTTATTTTTGCTTAAATTTCAGGGCGAAAGTTTACATTAGAACACCTAGCCATATATTGCGGCAGAAGTAGTGACGTATTCGCAAGAAAATGCCTACGTAATTGTAATTTTAAATTCTATTTCTAAAGGTCAAAAAATGTAACTTACAGAATTAAATGTAATTAATTATGAATAGAAAATAAAACACTTTAAACTTAAACTCAAATCACATCTTGTTAACTCAGACGTATCTTTTTAATTAAATTGGACTGCGCATGCGAACGTTAATAAACACGATTACCGGACTCTCCTATTTCTACAACTTAGCATTACGTAATAAAATACATGTATAACATAAAGGTGCTTACAAAATTGCACGCTGCGCTCCACGCGCGCCACTCTTGTGCATTGAATTTGTCATATTTGTACGAGGCGCGAGGTACGCTCGCAGTGAACCATCTGCTGACGGGTTTATCAACGAACACTTAGAATATTCGCCGTTCATATTTGAACGGTAGAGTGAAATCTTGGTTGTTTTTAGAGCGCATGAGATTATTGTTTTTCAAGATATTAATTTTCCAGTGATTAAATATAGATTTTTCTGAAACGAATTTAATAAAATAAATAGATTCCAACAACAACCAAATTATTCTTTTGGATCCTCTGCATAAGGATTTTTTTTTTTTTTAATATGAAAGCAGATGCTGGCGAGAAATATTCGCCGAGATGGATGTATCTGCGGACCAGTGTACAAATAAAATAATATCTTTGCTGTCTTCTTACCGTCGGGAGAAGAGCAAGTTGAAAAAGCAACCTTCCACAAAAGGAAAACGAAAGTTATGAATCAAATAAGATAATATGTAAATCTCTTTTAATTGTAATAATTATTAAATTAGTTAACCCTGGTAGTGGCAAAACTGGCCTTGTCAATTCACGCGGATTTATTTTGCGTTTTGCAAGCATTTTTTTCAAAAATTCACTAAATGTATTAATTAGTAAATTTATCCCAATCTAAAAAAAGTGTTCAGTAGCTTTTTTTATAGAAAAAGGTCCAAAGAGTTCATATATGCAACTAGCAAATTTATTGATGTACAATTTTAAAAGTTATTAGCAGCTCAGGTAGCAAAAAATTCCCAGTATTGGAACAAAATCAGACTTTAGGCATACATAAAACGAAGTAATTTTTGTTTGTTTTAAATATTCAAAAGTTTTGATAATTTATTTTTAAATAGAGTGTATACAAATAATGCCAATTTAAAAAAAAAAAATCTGAAAACATCAGTTTATAATTATGTTCCTAATACAAGACAGCTAAACAATTTGTCTATTTGTGAAATATTATTCACAAATTAATGTTTACAACTTCACTGCAAAATGTATACTCATTGTTCGTGGGTTATCTATGGTTCGCCGGAGGTTTGTTGAAATCAACAATTCCAACGAAACAATGAAGAGCAATTTAACTTACCCTCCTTAACAGGAACACACAATTTTCACTTTATAAAATTATATAATACATATTAAATAATTAATGTTTACCGTACTTTACATCAAACTACAAACTACAAAAATTCGATATACATCAATGTTCACGATTCGTTACTTTGAATCAATATGAAGCGTTTAATAATGCTTCAAATGTATTCGTTGAATGGATATATTTTGAATAGATGAAAATTTAAAAAGCCTAAAGTTCTAACTTACAGTAGCCCCATCTAGTCTCAGTATGTTTCCACTTTGTTTAAGTTGGTAACATCAATTAAATTGGTTTGTATAACAGAAATGCAAGCATACAAAAAATAGCCTGAAGTTTAAACATGTATAGTTTAGTCTTTAGTCACAGTATGTTTAACAGCACTCAATAGTACAAAATATTGTCGTTTGCAAACATATCAGGTGGGTAAACAGTAAGTAAATTTTCGCAAACTCAGCACAAGAAAACATTAATTGATATCAAACATTCAAAAACAACGTAATCTTAACCGGAGTGATACCATTTCTTCATGATGCCTAAAATGGAACCAAATCTGAGAAAATGCACTGATATTTATTTATATTTCTAGGCCTATCTGTATTTTTTTAGGAGTGTTTTGATGAAATGGTTCCAGTTTAAGTAAATGCATCAATCTTCTAAAAGTTGCTTAATTGAATTACTATTAGGCCTACTTATTTCTTAATGAAATAGAATGTAAAATATCTGACAGTAAGAATTTTCTGAAATCGTAGTAAGGATTTTTTTGAAAATGTATAAATAAATATTTGTTTGGCATACAATATAATGTTTGTGCTCAAAAAAAAAATTAATGATTGAAATTAAATTCTAACCAACAAAATGTTGTTAATAATATACGAAATACTAAACAAATATATATTTTCTTGTATTAAAGACGGAACACATTTTCAAAAATTCGTTGGTACCAATTTAGTTCATTTCTAGTATTTTCTATGCCTGCATGTATGCGTGGTAAGTGGGAAGTAAGTTTAATCTACTGTATTTTATAGTGTCGTTTCTCTAATATTTGCATTAACTTGCGTTGGGAATATAGATAAATTTTACGTAAAACTATGGTAGGCCTAAAGTCTTTTCTTTCTTTGTTTTTAGCTTGCCTAATTCAGTTAAGCTATAGGAAGTATTTTAATTTACGTAAATCTTTTTTATTGTTATCAGTTAGTCTTATTCTGCTTGGAGTCGTTGGATAGGGACTTATACCATATAAAATAAAAAATCATATAATTTAATAATGTCCTTTTTTAATTAATACTATGCTAAATGTAAATTAATCTGATATAACTTCATAATAATAAAAGCACATTTAAAAACAGCTTGTAGAAGTTTTACCATTTTTACAACAATTATTGTTCGTCTCAATAATAATTAAAATAATCTTAATTTGTTTAAACTGAAATGGTCTCTACATTATCCCATCCCTACATGAATATTGGTATTTCGTAAGTATTTGAAGAGAAATCGATCTGTATACCATAGGAGGCCTTTTCAGAAATGGAACAATTTTGCATTGTTGCAGATTGCAATGCATGGTAATACAAATACCCAAGGGTAAGTTATTTAGGATTAAATAAGCCTTTATAAACAGAGCACTGACCTATATTAGGTACAATTTTTATTTCAACCTTTTATAAAATTGTTTTTGTTGCAGTAAATTTCTATTAATGATCATTTGTTGCTACTAATAAGTTTTCTCAATTAGATGTTAACAAAAAGTTAATCTGATACATATTACAATTATATTGTTCATACTATCATAAGACAATGCAACAATACCATATGAAGACCCTACAGCAGAGATGTCAACTTTTCTACTTTCCCTTAAACCTTTTGTTCAAGCAGTGATGTTAGAACGCCCGACTAAGTCAACTATACGAATTATATATGAATTAATATAATGTTACTTTTTTAATATTAATATTGTAACCAATAAACATTTTTTTAAACCAATCGGTCGAGTTGAACAACATTAGTTAAGTAAGCGCAGTCGTAAAGACACTTCACTCAATAAATATGCGTAATTTTTCTAGTATTTTCCATTAGTGGAGTGAACCTTGCTTAATAAACACATGTTATTAAGTAGAAGTTCAATTATAATAAAAATATATTATTAAGTAACGAAAATGTCAAGAAGATAAATTAAAATTGTGAACGAAAATATTGTTTAAGTGTTTTGTGTTAACCAAGGAAAACACTTTTACTTAGATATCTGGACAAAAGAGATTGCTATACATTAAATCTTGAAATGTCATAATTAAAGGAAGAAGTTGATGACACACACCTTTTAAATTGTATGAAAAAATCACCAAATTATTTAATTTACAGAGTGCATATTTTTTTTAACAAGAACAAACGTTGCGTATATGTGACTATGTAGGTGTACAGTACACATTTACTTTTTGAGTTTTATTAAGAGAACTTGAGGAAACATTTGCTTGGAAACATTGGGGAAATCCCGCGACGTTTGGGGAAGCTCTTAGTATGCCAACAAATTATTTTCCAGTTAAAAATAAAATCTATACAACCTATCAAACATTACGATTTTCCTAAAAGTCAAAATAATTTTAACAGAAAACCGTTAAATGCAACATTTTACCAACAGCCAAATCCCTTTTATAAACCTCTCTTCGGTAGCATAGGTCAGTCACAACAAAGACAGTTCAATAGCAATGACAATCCGAGACCTAAATTACCCCAAAAGAAACGATGTCAGTCAACTCCTTTTAGGATATCATTAACACACTAAGGCGGGTCATCTAAACTAATCCCTAACTGTACCAAATATCAAAGTGAAGCATGGAAAATGAAGAGACAAATTACTGATACACTTTGAATTAATGTGACCAATACATGATGTTATTGACGAATTGTTAGGTAATAACAAATATTTTCAAGACTGCAGCAACCTGTGGGATAGCGGTGCAGATAATGACGCAAAATTTCAAACTAAAGAGAATAATATTTAGGGTAAACAAACTTAAGAACGAATTTTTACTGATCGAAAATAACCTTATATTATATAGAGTGTTCAGATAGTCCTTTTAACCTCCTTTATTATTGTTGTTATTACAAATAAATAAATTAACACAACTTTGTATATATATTGTGTTGCTTTACATATCTAAACCTTTACGGTTTTGGGTGCTTGAGGGGGGTTAAAAATGTAAAATATAAAGGTAGGTCATGTAATACACCATCGAAAAGCTTATTAAAAGAGAAACAGAATTGCGCAAACTAGAGCTTAGTATCTTGCTTCGTTACAAAGTAATTGAAAATCAAAGTTCTAGAAAATGATATTGTTATCATAGCATCAAAGCAGGCTATTAATTTGTTAACATTAGGAATAAGTAGGTTGTATGTTATTTTCCAGAACTACATTATTGTATTAGTTCATTTTAACTACAGTATATTTGAGCTAGTTTTTATCTGTTTAGTCCTGCATTTGAACTTATATTTTAAAGAATTTGCAGAATTGAAAAAAATATTTGATGCAACATTGGATAGTACTAAAATCGTCAAAGAATAGACACAATATGTTTTTGATAAGAATACCTTCACTCTATCGGAATACTTCGGCAGTGCAATAAATAATTCAAGAGTGGGGTATAAAAATAAGTTTTTCTGGTCTTGTTTTTGAAACTAAGGCTAACTATGATTTTGTTAACAATACCATTCAACCCCTTTTACCTACTTTAAGTGCTTTTCACCTTATAAAAGAGATAGGCTAATCATATAATACGATCGTAATACACAACGTTATGTGATTTATTTTATGTGACCGTGCTGACCCTCGGTAGGCTTGAACTTCCCCCTCACTCTGAGGTGAATTTTACTATAAGGGGCAGCAAGCAGTAATTCAGGCCATGGT
This sequence comes from Philaenus spumarius, assembly GCA_018207615.1. Lineage (NCBI taxonomy): Eukaryota > Metazoa > Arthropoda > Insecta > Hemiptera > Aphrophoridae > Philaenus > Philaenus spumarius. Next base: position 15,671 of record JAGFPH010002029.1, read on the forward strand.
GTGCTTCGCCGAGGAAAAAGGCTCTAAGAGTCCTCTAGCGATGCTATAAAAGTTCTAGGAGTAGCAAGGAGTACGGTGCAAAGGGTGGATCTGAGGAAATAACATCTCCAAAAAACGATCAGTCGTTAATAAAAGATTTAGGCGAATTGATGACTTTCAATGGAAAATCATCCAAAGAACAGCTTACGAACAGTTTACCACCAGATGCAGATTTTCACCATCACACCACGGGCGAAAAGCAACAAACAAACTGAACTACGGTTGAAGAAAAATCTCTTATTTTTCTTGAGATAGATCTTTGCTAGGTTAACCTTCATGCAGTCTCATCAGTCAAACATTTCTCTAGAAATGAATTATTTTGTGAAACAACAAAATTTCTACTGCACAGAAAACGGAGCATTTTCAACGCAGTTCAAAAGGGGCCTTGTATCCATTACGCTTATGAATGTAATTATAAAATAAGCTTCAATTAGATTTCAAGCTGTCGACGTTATTAAGGGTATGCAATACAACTCGAGTCAAAGCATTGAATCCAATGAGCGGAGCCAACCTTGAGATGGCTGGTTATGATATTGCAATGGTAAAGCGCTCGAGCGCGACTAATTCCAGTCTTATATTTGATTTTCGCCATAAGTGTAGGACATTTAAATTTACAGAAAGCTCCAATGTAAAGTTAGTAGTTAACAAAATTCGCCCCGGTGTTTTACTGCTATCAAAATAATCGGCTGACAATCATGTTGATCGTCTTGCTTATAAGCAAATAGCTTTAGTAAAAATATATAATTTAAATTTTGGGTGACCTACGAATTATAATTTAGATTTTCATGACAATTTCATGCGAATTACAAAAGATTATCTTCAAAATTCTCGATGAATTATAAATTATGTTGATGGGGACTCTATGGGACTGTTCCATCCTGGTATTGCACACCCTTAAAAAACATTTTAAATCAAGCAAATATCTTTGTTTTCTCAGTAAAAAAACATAATTTATTAGCTGGAAACTTTAAAAAAAATGCATAATGGCCTTGTTTTTATAGTATCTAAGTCTCAAAACAAATAAAAATACATTTATTTTTGCTATATGTTATGAAATACATACAATTACAAACCCAGATAGTTTTCTAAAACGAAAAAATATTACTTCAATAAATTAGAAACTGTTAGTGGACTTTGTACCTACTTTGGCCATATGCAAGGGCCAAGCGAAGTGTCATTTTTGATTAATAGTGTTAGCAATTTGTAAGTGGGGTTAACAAAGGAAGGGTTTTACCTGCCCAACTCCTTTGCCATAAATTAAAACATCAATTCTTAAAGTAAATAACATTCTCCTGCCGACATATTTTTGAATATAACTTCAAAGGCATTGTTCTATTCAGGTAAACTTCTACCAAATACTCCACCATTATGGAACCCTTTTTCTCTTATCTCTAACCGCCTATAGTAAATGTCATGTTTGTACATTTACATTACTCGTACAACCTAGATAGAACAAAATAAAGTGTGATATGTTTATTATTTATAAAAGAACTAGTGGTATGTTATTTTTAGTTATTTTGATTAAAAAAAAGTACAAAGTTTATATAGATCGTTTATAACTCGTGAACCGTTTGACGGATTTTAAACGAGTTATAAAAACGACCTTGTACTTTTTTTGAATCAAAATAACTAAAATGGTCAGAATTGTCCCGTAAACGTCAATAACTTATGCAATTCTAAATTAATCTTTATGCAATTTGTTCACGTTCTTTGTATTGATCTATTAAACTTATTTTGAAATTTTGAGTCTAATCGGTTAGTAATTATAGATTTTCGTAAAACAATTATTTCAAAGGACTGAAAACCGGGTACATTATTATAGAAAATCGTGTATATCTTAAAAACTAATTATCAGAAGTTAATTTTTAAACAAATAGCGATTCCTTATACAATTTACTATAAATTATCAACTTCTATTAATTTATAATAATAATTGTACGTACACCATTCGAAATAATATAATTATTAATTAACTAAATATTATTTTATTAAATATTTTTACGAAAATCTATATTTCCTAACTGATACAATTCAAATTTTCAACAAATTTTCAACAGGCCAATGCAAAGAAGGTATAAAAATTGCATAAAAATTCGTTTAGAATTGCAGAAGTTATTGACTTTTACGCGAAAAGTCATAAATCGAAATTTTTTAATTAATTTTAAACATTAATTATGTATTTAAAAATACGTTTGGAAATATGAAATTATAGTATCTTATAGTATCTTATAGAAAAATTAATTGGGGATCTGAATATTTTTACGGTTTTAAAATCCGTCAAACTGTTCACAAGTTATAAACGACCTACGGAAATCTTTTTACTTTTTTTGAATCAAAATAAATAAAGCG
>JAGFPH010002029.1:37006-67853 GCA_018207615.1 Philaenus spumarius
GCTTCGCACGCCAACCCCCGTATCGAGAGTATTTTCAATACACGGAGCATTGCGCATTGGCAAAAAATGGCTTGGTTCCGCTGCCCCACGCACCTTACTCACCCGACCGGGTTCTGTGTGCATTTTTCTTATTTCCACGCATGAAAAATTGTATGAAAGGACTCGGATTTGAGAATGTTGATGAAGTGAGGGAAGAGCTTCTTGTGCCATCACTGAGGATGAGTACTAAATATGTTTTGAACAGTGGAAGCACCGATGGGACAATTGTAATGGAGAGTACTTTGAAGCGGAAAAGATTGTTTTGTAAACAAATTAAAATATATAGCTTTTAAAAAATAACTCGGGTTTTTTTTTGGTACCCTCTTGTATACTATATCTGACGCAAATGCATTTACTTACTGGTTTGAAAAACGAAATAAAATCACAGACAAAACTTTACCTCTTTATAAGTTATACAACTATGGAATAGGGGCAAACTTTTCGATGAATACTAATACTGCTGTTACAGATAATATTAGATAATAATTTAATTCAAACAAAAATACATGTACGTTATTAAATCCACTCATGGGATTCTTCATCCAGGGCCCAACCTTTTCTGGTTAGGTGCTATGCTTGGACGGGTCTCAAGCGAGAAGATATTACCTACATTACCCTCCTTAAAATTCATTCATTCCAACATTTTAATTTTAAAATGTTTCCTTTTCAATTTTCCCACTTTATGTGACTAACTAAACATTTATACATTGACAATTTAAATATAGGAGTTTACATCATTGTTGTGTAAATAACAACCTACCCTCATAATATGTCACAATTCCAATCATAAATCATTAATAGCTTTCCTTTTACAAACAGACTAGGGAATCCAATCCCGGGATCCCGGTCCAAATTTAGTCCCATAGCAATCCCGGGATTGTATCTTGCTATCCCGGGATTTCGGGATTTTGAAATTAGGCGAAATATCAATGTATAGAAGGTTTTTAACTGCTACAAACACATACATGTTTAATAATCCCAGTTACATGAAGTTAAAAGCTATATTTTATTATATTAAAGCCTTTTTGATTGTTATAACATAAAAATAATTAGTGATTGTGATCAAATTTACTTGAAATATCTTTAAATGAGTTTTATTGCCGTAATTATTTTGACCTCTTTGTAGCGAAAGAGTCATTTGGAATAAAGTAATTTTAAAAAGATACTTAAAGAATATTAATTTCAATTAAAACAATACAACCACCCCTCTCACTTTAAGAACTGAAATCATAAATACTTCACCTGGCCGGAAACCGAGCGTAACGTCGTCATTCCTTATCAGTGCCAGGGAACTTCGGACCCTCGCATTCTATTGTTCACCTTTCTTCACCCCCACCCCTGCAACTCTGCCGAGCTCGAAATCATTTGTTTTTGTTGTCGATGTTTCAAAACAAACTCTGGTCTGGATGTCAGTTCAGTAGTTTCCGGGCCCTCGATTAGTTCGTTTCGTTAGAATCACTGTATTGACTTGACTCGTTTATCGCGTTCGGTACATACGTTTATCGTTTATTTGTCGTCACGTGTGACGTGTGTGATTGATATGGATATATAATATACAACTCACAAAAATTATACAGATAAAATGTACTTCTGAAGGGCTTTTAATGCAAATTATCTCAATCCCGGGATCAATCCCGGGATCCCGGGATTTGTTTTTTTATCCCGATATCCCGGGATTGAAAATATCGTCCGGGATTGGATTCCCTAAAACAGACACATCAAGTAAAAGACAAAAGTGCTTTAGATAAAAGTATTGTGATTAAGGGGCCGCATGATATAACTCAGTGCCCAGCTGAATAGCAAAACAAGAAGGAAAAAAATATATTAGATTTATTATTGTTACACGATATTATGTAATATCATTTTGTACAAACCTATAAACAGTTTTTAATATAACTCTAATAAATGAAGCAAACATGGTAAACACACCTTTAATTAATGCACAGTCAAAGCTAGACTTCGTCAGGAGCTAAATCGTCATGAGCAGGCGTATGCTCTGTGTTGTCCCCATCACCCTTTCTTTCTTCTTCTTTTCCTAATTCTAGTAATTTAGTTTTTTCTTCTAAACTTCTAATCCTGTTTTCATGTTTAACAATCATAGCCTTCAATTTCCGTATTTCTTCTTTGAATTCCTTAATTATGTCCTCCTGTGAAACGATACAAATTTAAATAAGTGAAATTGGCAATTTTATCAAGTTGAAAGAGGATGAAGTTAAGAAAAAAATGTCGGTATTCATTTCAAGTCAGGGACTTATACATGTCAATACGGGTGTGGAAGTCCCAAGTTGCTCTAGACTAGATTTTTTCAACTAAACTTGGATTATACCTATTCTCTTTTCAACAACTAATGTTTTTTCTTACCCTTGTTAAGTGTATGCTGAAGAAGATGGGATGTGGATTACAGTAGAGCGCCGCTAATCCGAAAATCCGCCTATTCCGAACAGAGTTCAGAAAAAATACCTATTTATTAAACTTAAAAAACAGGAGAAATCGTCCAATCCCATTGTCCACCATAGTCCAATCTTTTTAACACTTCAAGTTTTTCTTTTAAAGTACACGAAGCATGACTTCGTTTACTTGCCTTGTTTAGTGTTTAACAGTTGACGTCAAGGACTACGAACAAATAAAGAATGCACAGTGACTCGGTAAACTAACTCAACACTCACGGAACAAAGTTTTACAATAAATTTGCAATAAGCGCACACAGTTTATCAAACTCCCCTAGAGTAAACACTGAACTAGATACGACTAGACTAGTGCTCAGTGCAGTGATTCAAAAATATGTTTGAAACGCGGGAGGGAGAGGGGTAGGTAATGTCTCGGCGCTATGAGTCATCGAAGGAAATGCATTTCCTTTCCGACTTTCACTGAACCTGTTCATAAAGCTGTATAGAGCTAACGTTAGCAGATGTCCCCGCACATTATTTACCCATTAATATGTCAATATGTTGATATTAATTATGAAATCCGCCTATTCTGAATTCCCGCTCATCCGAACAGTGTTCGGCCCCAATTAGTTCGGATTAGCGGGAATCTACCGTATTATGAAAACTACATATCACAAAATTATTAAATAATAGTTTTGACATCCTTAAATATACACAACTTATGGTGTCCTACAATATTTACTTTTTGAGGGAACTACCAAACTTTGGCCTCCAAAATAAATAGGAAAACATTTTTTGAGTTTTCACTATTAGAATATATGCAGGTTATAACGTGAAGCGTTATAAAAATAAAATTGGATTGATTAAAACTGTTAAAAAAAAATGGGTCGTCGAAAAACTTGAAAAATAAAAAAAATTTTCAAACTAATAAAAACGTTATATGTGGATTATTACTCACCTAGCCTACACTTCATTATACTTATTCACCTTTTATATTCGTCGCTCATTATACAACTTTAATTATAAAAAACACTCCTCTCTCTTCAACCTCTACTACAAAAATTATTCACCATGTGACTCACCTTAACTCCAACTTATAACTCCACCTTACACCTTAAGGCTAAACATCCCAGGATTAGTTCCAAATTCTGCCACCACGGCGCAGCACCAAAATGGAGCCATTTTGTATTGGTGTTTATTGGTGGAATTTTCGTCTGATGTTCATTTGCAAAACTGATTTGTGAACGGAATAAGATTAGAATTCACGCCAATGAAGCTAAATTTTAATTAAGTTGCTGGTTTAAAAAATAATAATAAAATAATTGTGCTACAAAACGAAAAATGCAAATCGCAGGTAGTCATTTTGAAGACAATAATTTTTAATTTTACACTTTTAATTTTTTAAATCGCCTGGCTGGTTTAGTCGGTATCGTTGTTTATACATTTACAGTAATCTTATCTTCTAAAGCGAGAGATAATTGTCTGTCTGCTAAATGGATCTGGAATCTCCGTCTAAGGATTTTTGATTTTTTGATTTTATGTGGGGCTTTTGGCCACGAGAAATCGATTGGAAATGGTCACCAGTCTGGGAAAATTCGTTTTCTACGTCTTTTTATTAAATTAAGAAGTGAAATTTGTCCATTTTAAACAATACAAAGCACAGCTGATGCAAATGTTTTCAATGTCATTACAATAATCATCTGTTTTCTTTTAAACGAAGCACAGTTGATGCAAATGTTTTCAATGCCATTACAATAATCATCTGTTTTCTTTTAAACTGTATTTTATTAGAGGTAAGCCTAATGTTGTATCTATTTATAGTTACCATGGCAACGAATACTTCTGCTAAATAAACATACCCTTTATTTAGTTGTTTAATGTTATAGGCCTAACCTAAACGATGTTCACGGAAATTTGCAATAATAGTTATTGACGTGAGCGAACTAGGCCCTAGGCCTAAATCGATATTGAAATATTAAACTTTAATTTAGGCCTGACTTATTTCTGAGGCATAGCGTTGAGATTATGGTTAATCCTTTAAACTGTATTTTTATTACAGGTCAGCCTAATGTTGTATATACCCTTTATTTAGTTGTTTAATGTTATAGGCCTAACCTCAAAACTCAATAATCCAATATTTATTATTGAAATCATAGCCCTGCTTATAATCGAGCTTTAGCTCGGTCTCCTGGTACTGAGAACAAACGCGAGAGTGACACGAAGCAGGTGCAGTGCCGCTGTGACTCACTCGTGCCACCTATCCCCCCACCACGCGTCTCAGATGTTGCTTGTATAAAGTTGGATGACGGTTTCCCGCGCTTCCATCCATGTGCTCTCCCGCGATTCTTCTTTGTTGTACTATTGCGTCGTCTTGTAATTATTGTTATTGAGAACGTTATTTCGTTTAACATTTGTTTTCTCAATGGATTGCAGAGGAACAACAAAATCTAAAAAGCAACTTCGGCTTTCAACGAAGGCTAACTATATCTTTTCGACTTACAGAAAATACTTTTTAACAGATAACAAACACCTGTCGTAATCAGTAGTCTAGTCTAGTAAGTGTGTCCAGCCAGAGTATGAATGCGAGTAGTGACTGAGTTGACGAACGCTACAGTTGCAGGGCCGGGCAGAGCGGCTGGCTGGGCTGTGCTGGGGGAGGGGGTGCGCTACGCGGCGGGGGGAGGGGACCGGAGCGTGAGAGAAATAATGACAATATCTTTAAAAAACGATTCCGATACGACCATTTGACCGAGTTAATATCTGAAATCGGCAAAATTCTTTTAAAATTTGTATTTACAAAATGACTACCTGTGATTTAAACCAAATATTACAGCAACAAAAAATCTGTATAAAACTTTTTTATAAATAAATTTTTTTTTAAATCATCACAATAGCGTGAATGTTTTACTCAAATCGTTTACAAAATAACTTACAAAGCAAAAATCGGATAATAATTACGGAAATTATTCGTAGTACAAATTTGCCGCAAAGGTGCTGCCATCTATCGGGCCAAAAACACAACTTTTTCAGGGATGTTTAGCCTTAAAACGTCCTTTGTAAAACGTTATAAAACTTCCTTACATTAACTCTTATATAAAAAAAAACTTAATAATCCACATATAATCTATTTGTATGCTCTCATGTTTATTTATGCATATATCATTACCTTTAAAAATATTTTATTGTTAATTTAACTTCTCAGGTCGTGTATCTTTGACTGCAAAGTACTCACTAGACAGGTGATCATGGCTAAACGAAAGAATTTAAGACATTGTGGCGAAACAACTATGTTTTTACTCACTCATTTTAAGAAAATAATTATATACAAACAAATTCATCATTATCATGAAACCAACAAAACAAATTGTCAATACTTTACACGAGATATAAGTTACAACTATCTTAAATAACTTAAGACGCAATTCCAAACTAAATGAAGTTATATGTTAAAAAAGTTTAAAATTTTGAAATGCAGACTGATATTATTAAATATTATGGCCATTAATACTCACAAAATTGTTCACAGAAATGTTTTTACCTAGGATTTATTGGATTACGTTGGATATTTAATCACACTAATAAGTTCGACACACCAAAGAGACTACCTCGTGGTCCCATTTACACAAGTTTAATTTTCTTCACAATCACTCGAAAATTTTTTATGCCCAAGCGTACACTAACGCTACACCATCAATGCATTACTTTGAGAAGTCCGTTTCTTCTCCTCCACTCCAAAAAACCACCTTTCTTCCCAAAATTCGCCAGCAAGGCACACACAAATAAACTACTTATACGCCACGTTCTTGTTCTTAGTGAAGAGGTACATGGCCTCTTGAATCAACTCAACTCTCACTAGCAATGCGATCTAGCTTGCCTGCACTGTGCATTCATATGGACGTTTTTTATATGATTTGTTTGTTACAAATGTTTACTTCCACTTTGTTATTTTTCACTAATAAAACTGTTTATTATGTGACCATTTATTTACTTTCAATTGCTTTTTTCAACCGCACCACTGTTTTTAGTTATTGTGAACTTTTATACACTTTATATATATTATACACTTTTACTCATTAATGTTTTTTAAGTCTGCTTTTTATTCTTTATTATATAGTCTGCTTATTTTTTACTTTATGTTTATTTAAATGATTATGTTTTAATTATTTTGCGTCTTAAACAAATTTGTATATGTATATATGAATTACAAATATCTATTATTATATATTGCGTCTTTTTATCTACCAGACCATTCTTCTAAGTTTTAGTCACTATGGGAATTTACTAGTTAAAATCATACAATGTTTTCGTTACAAGGACTGTAAGTGTTACAAGGTCAGCATGTTTCAACTTGATACCTTTATTTGTTCCTTAGAAAGGTGGCTGGCTGTTGGACAAACTAGTGATCCTCCATAAGGATTTCATTTTTTCCTTTTAATATACAGAACACTAACTATTTGAAAAATAATAGTTATAAATCTATGAAATAAATTTAGGTTAGAAGCATGGCAATTGAACCTAAAAAATAAATGTTTAACTGTAATGTTGTCAAATGTTTGACTGCAACATTATCAACTGGTTAACATAATATTATAAATTTTAACTTACCGAGTACCCAACAGGCATTGGAAATATCCGTGTATGCTATACGTGACAATACATTAAAAAAATATTGCCCTATTTCCAGTTTAATGAAGGAATTATCTTGAAATATCCTATCCCCTTGGATTTTGTTATAACCAAGCTAATTCGTATTAAATACATTATTGGAACTATATGATCTAGATTTTGGTTCCAGTTTTAACACTTATGATTTCTCTGCCTATATAGCACCTTATCATCTCAGTTGCACGCTAATGCAGTCTCTCCTCTACTTATTCTGATTTCTTATATTTACCAAACCCATTGTTTTTCCTTCAAGCCAGTTCCAAAACAACGGAAGGAGAATCACCATATTTCATTTTTAATTAAATTTAAAATTATTTTATACTAAACATTTAAGAAATATTTAACAAAAAGAGCGTACCGAAAGAGAAGCGTCCACTGAATGTGCTTGAACTGCTGAACCGCCATGACCAGGCTTTTTATCTAGAATATTTGATTTCTTGCTTACACGGAGATCGGATTTTGGTGCCGAAGGAGGAGTATATCCACCTCGCAATGAAATGAGCAGTGGCTCAGCATCTTTGCCTGCGAGCCATTCTTCTGCTGTACAAGCTGCTGTGTCTCCTACAGTATCTGGATATAGATCTTCTTGAAATAGTTCAGACTGGAATATGAAATGTTGATGAATATTAGATCGAAAGATACACAGATACACAAAGAAATAATTTACAAGTATCACAATTTCATTTCATTTTATTTATTAAGCTGTTGACAAAATTTCAATTGTATAGCCATGGTCAAAGTATTTTAAAAATGTACATTAAAATTTGAATAATAAAAATCACCATACATCTAATTACACAAAATTACTCAACAATAACTCATAAAAGGTAAATCATAATGGTAGATAGTACTAAAACTTAGAACTTATGTTAACAATAGCTTATATGGATAGAACTAGGGATGTGTCGATACCAGATTTTTCGATTCTCGATACCGATACCGATACTTTAAAAAATCGATTCTCGATTCCCGATACCGATACCTAAAAAAAAAAAAAAACAGCGAATAAAAAATAAATAAAATGACGAATGTCCGCAAAGAATACGACGTCCGAATATTATTAGCGCTAATTTTTAAAAACGCCGGCGTTAAAAATAATTTAAGTACCACAATAAATGCCCGCAAAAAATCGATGCCCGAATATAATTAGTACCAATTTTATGAACTACTATTGGTGAAATGTTATTAAAAATAAAATGACGAATGTCCGCAAAAGAATGCGACGTCCGAATATTATTAGCTTTAATTTTATAAAACACGGCATTCAAACGCAATTTAATATACAACAGCGTATGTCCGCGAAAAAACCTACTCCCGAAAACAATCTAATGTCCGCATAAGAAAATACAATTAACCTAGTCCAATGAAAAACACGTGAGAGTTTCAGTAACGAAATATCAGAATGCGTTGCAATTTAAAATAAAACAAGTTTTTAATTATTCGGAATAATATTTTTTACGACTGACTATGATTGCGTTACTCAGAATATCATATGTTTTGTTTCTGAACGTTCAATTCGGATAAGTTCAGAAATAATCGGAACATCAATCATGGAAAATTTGATTCGACGGCGTCCGTTTAGTCCCGCCGAAGTCTGAACAACTTGTTAGAACAAAGTACTGTAATATCAAGTTAATAACGCTGTGTGTAAATACTTACAGTAGCCTATTCAGTTTTAGTGCAGTGTTTTATTCATTTTTTTTATTAAATTAAAATATTTCGTCGATTTGTTCGGGTAATTAAATTGTGCAGGCCTACTCACTTACAAAGGGAGGCCAAGCGCTCGACTGACTCAACAGCCGCCGCTGTTCCGTTGAGCGCCCAAACTCCCTGAAGACTACAACTCGGCTGATTTTGTAGACCTTGAGCCTACTCTAGACTTCTTGTGTACAAATAACAGCCTACGCATGAATAAAAATAAAACAATAAGCGTTTACTTATGAAAGGAAACAATTGCCTAAAACATTTTACTGGGGAAAATGTCCACTTACATAAAATTAATAATGTTTTACATTTTCCCTACTGATATTTATTGTTAAATGCTGAATTGAGTTAAAATACAGAGAATGCGATTGCAAATACCGGAGATTACATTCACGGAGTCTATACGAGAACGGGCAGTTCTGACAACTGAGTATCTCTTTTTATCGGTAATCGGTATCGAGTTTCGGCTATCGATTCTCGATACCGATACCAAAGCTAAAGTATGCGAATGTACTATATACAAGCAGTTTATTGCACACATCCTGTTGCTTTATCTTCTAATGTAAAGGATGTTAGTACCAGAACATCCTACAATCGCTCGGGCCTCTTTCGACCCAGGCTGCTTTCGGGGAATGAGGTGTTTTGTTGAAGGAAGGTAAATGCAAGTAACTTTATTTTTCAAACTCTTAACACGTTTGCTACCTCAATAGTAAATTTTTTCATAAACATAGACTAGTGTCGCATTTATGCAACGGCTGGTCTGAAATAGACTGACGTCGCATGGTAGCATTCTTTTGTTATTTAATAGCTAATTTTAAAGACTTTATTAGTATCAATATGTAGGAATGTCTGCCACTTATGTGGCGCTTGGTCTGCAAATTTGCGATGGCTGGTCTGAAATAGACTGACGTCGCATGGTAGCATTCTTTTGTTATTTAATAGCTAATTTTAAAGACTTTATTAGTATCAATATGTAGGAATGTCTACCGCTTATGTGGCGCTTGGTCTGCAAATTTGCGATGGCTGGTCTGAAATAGACTGACGTCGCATGGTAGCATTCTTTTGTTATTTAATAGCTAATTTTAAAGACTTTATTTATTAGTATCAGTATGTAGGAATGTCTGCCGCTTATGTGGTGCTTGTTCTGCAATTTTGATGTGTAGTAATGTCTATTTTGATATATGTTTCTTTATATTTTTGCTAAATTTATTCAGTTTAAAGGACCACTAATGAAAATAGGCACTTTTGTGTGAAACTCCTATTATTTATGTACGTACAATCTATTTACTATTTTTGTATATGTTTTCAACATGTTCTGTTTAATGTCAGGCGTATACGTTTTCAATATTTTCTAATAAGGCTAAATTTGTTCAATTGCAATTTTTCTTTGAAAAAATGTGTTATTATGTTAAAACTTATTTTATAACTACAGTAAAACCTCTTATATCCGGAGCAATGTGGCGCCGGGCGATCCGGATATCAAAAAATCCGGATTTGAGAGAGGTTTTTTTTAATATGGGTAAATTGGTTGAAATTAGGGATGGGTCGATTCTCGATACCGATTTTCGATACCACCGATACTTTAGCTTTGGTATCGGTATCGAGAATCGATAGCCGAAACTCGATACCGATTACCGTTACCAAGAAATACTCAGTTGTCAGAACTGCCCGTTCTCGTATAGACTCCGTGAATGTAATCTCCGGTATTTGCAATCGCATTCTCTGTATTTTAACTCAATTCAGCATTTAACAATAAATATCAGTAGGGAAAATGTAAAACATTATTAATTTTATGTAAGTAGACATTTTCCCCAGTAAAATGTTTTAGGCAATTGTTTCCTTTCTTAAGTAAACGCTTCTTGTTTTATTTTTATTAATGCATAGGCTGTTATTTGTACACAAGAAGTCTAGAGTAGGCTCAAGGTCAAACACTTATTGATTCATTTGTTATCGTGTCTATAGAATTAGGGTGTCTACTGTGAAGAAAAATAACACATTTTATAGATCGGTAACAAAAGTATTTAAACTTAAAAGTAATAATTTTATTTGTTTGAAATCGGGTAAAACTTGTTGGGACTTACGTTACCCGTGATTTATGATTTTTATGGGAGTCCCGACGGAATTCCTTTGTTTTACTTTTTACAGCCCAACTCAAAAACATCATTCGCTACTGCAGTATTTAGTCGAAAATATTCATTTTTGATAGATATATTTATTATTTTTTACTACGCCGGATATCGGAGGTTTCGGATATGAGAGGTTCGGATTAGAGAGGTTTTACTGTATTTTAAATAATCAAAGTTACAGTAGGCCTATCACATATGTGCGACACTCAGACTATAACAAAAAAAACTCACTACGTTTCATGACATTGACTAAACGTCAATATATGCGACGATTTAAAAAATGCTGAAAACAGTAAAAAAACTAATATTTATTTTGATATTCATTTTTGGTGCCAAGTCACAAATAAATATAATAGAAAATGGCAGCATTCAACTGTTTCACTCACAGACTCCTTACTGTCCCACTCAGCAAGATAGAATACCGTAAAGAAATCAACATCATTAAACACATAGCTGTAGCAAACGGTTACAAGAGTTCCATAATAGACAAATTGATAAAAAGTCATAGTAAAAGACTAAATAGAACGAACCCAAATAATGACATAACCAGAGACAACATTTCCTCAGAATAAACCAGCCTCTTGCCTAATGTGTTGAACAACATTCTCAAGAAATGTAACATCACCCTTGCATTCCGTACGAATAATAGCATATCTTCATCCCTTGAACGTAGAACATACACCCCCATTGTACATAAGTCTGGCGTTTACAAAATAAAATGCCCGAGTGCAACAAATATTACATACGACAAACCGGGAGAAATTTCATAGATCGGTACAAAGAACACCTCCCCTGTAATAAAACAAACATCACCGAGTCGAACTACGCGCATCACCTTGCTGAAAGCAAACCAGGTGATTTTAAATCCAGTGTAAAAGCAATACACGTTTGCAAAAAAGGCAGATTAATGAACGCGAATGAGAAATTCAAAATCTACAGAGCCTTCAAAAACGATCCGGATAACATCTTAAATGATCAACTTTCATTCCAATCGCATCGTTTATACGATACGGCTTTAAATCATTTAAAAGCGCCCAACAGAGGTCGTTATCAGCCGGACTATCAGCTCTTGCCGGCAGTACTCCGACAGACATGACCGAGTGCACTACGGTGTCAGACACGTGTATGTTTTTTTGTGTTAGTGTATGTGTTTTTTTAATGTTTGACAAGCTCATATGAGTGAAATAAGTCTTATCTGATGATGGGGTCAAGACCTCGAAACTAGTCGAGAACAACTCACTTGAAGTCACAAGACGGACTTACAAGGTAATTAATATATTATATAATATTGATTGCTTGAACATACCTTTTAAGCTATTAAAAAGTATATTAACTAATTTGAACAGTCGTGCTCATGGTCTGTTTGTCCCAGTCTATGTATAATTGTTTTATAGTGTCGCTATAGTATATGTCTATAGTAATGAACATATATGCAACACACTTTAGTATAAATAAAAGACTAACTAGAAAACAAAAAACAAGTTTAAAAAAAAAATAATGTATGCCCTGTGAAAATGTTTTATCTACTGTCAAAAACAGTATACATTTTTTATAAATAATTATGTTCCGCAAAATGTTCCAAAAATAAATAATATTTCTCTACCAAAACACTCTCTTACCATTGGGCAGAGAAGCTACGTACACTATGCAACGAAGTACTTCAATTAACTACCAAATGAGTTAAAATCGCTAACTTATAGTGAAAATGTTATAAAAAATCAAATTAAAAAGAAAATACGTGAATTTAGTATAGAGTAAATGAATTGAATGTATTTGAAAGAAAACTTTTTTTTTCTTCTAATAAATTAAATTAATTGACAAGTGTGAAAATCTAGGTACATTTTATAAAAACAATATAAAACAATTTCAAATAAAAAATATTATATATTATTATTGTTATGTTATATTATATTATATTATTATATACTATTACTAGCTGACCCGTACGGCGTTGCCCGTGGTGGTTGGTATTTTCAGTTTTTTTAACGTAATTGTATTCTTTTTAAGTGTTCAGTCAGTGAGTGGTATTTGGCTTTTATATATATAGATCTTAAATAATAAAAGCACTATTGTTATAATAATAAAAGATCTGAAATTATGATTTTAGTAACTTTGATCCCCCCAAACCCCTCCTAAAATTTCGAAATTTTTCATACCCTTTCTTAGTGAGCACCTATGGTCCTAGAGGAAGCTACATACCAAATTTCATTCCAATCCGTTCGGTAGTTTTGAAGAAATCGTGACTTAATAACTGTGATCCCCCCAAACCTCCCCTAAAATTTCGAATTTTTTGAAACCCTTTCTTAGCGAGCGCCTATGGCCCTAGAGGAAGCTACATATTAAATTTCATTCCAATCTGTTCGGTAGTTTTGGAGAAATCGGGATTTAGTAATTTTTACCCCCAAACCACCCTAAAATTTCCAATTTTTTAAAACCCTTTTTTAGTGAACACTTATGGCCCTAGATGAAGCTACATACCAAATTGCATTCCAATCCGTTCGGTAGTTTTGAAGAAATCGTAATTTTATAACTTTGATCCCCAAACCCCCCTAAAATTTCGAATTTTTTAAAAACCCTTTCTTAGTAAGCACCTATGGCCCTAGAGGAAGCAACATACCGAATTTCATTTCAATCCGTTCGGTAGTTTTTGAGAAATCGTGATGAGTGAGTCAGTGAGTGAGTGAGTGGTATTTCGCTTATATGTATATAGATTATACTATTATATTAGAATTGGGCTAGGTATTTCTAGCACAATTTAATTTCTTCTTTTTTTTTATCTTTGAATATAGGGACCAACCTATGTGCGGGCATGTTTGCCCCCTAAGGTCCTTTATGTATTAATATGTAAAGGAATTTTTGGTAATAAATTCATTCAAATGAACTGTGATTTCTAGTAGCCCCAAAATCTAATGTATAACACTCCATTTAGCTAAAACAGGTTAACAGTTTTATTTCCCACCTTGTATATAGTAGAACTCCAACTATCCAAATCAATTGGGGCCGGACCCCATTCGGATAATTGAATTTTTTTTGAAAAAAGGATCTATTTTCATTAATTACTGTATGTACGTTGAACAAGGGAGAAAAAACTACCGTATGTTTTAAATAAAGATAACTTTTAATTAATTACATGAAAAGGCAACACTTTCACATGTTAAGCATATGTACAGTACGTACCCGAACATCTCGGTCAAAGTAAGCTGTTTGACTGTATTTTACACCTGGCACCTACACTAGCTTCGCGGAGGGAAGGACAATAGGCGCGTAGACAGAATCATTATTTTGCAAATCGCAGTACGTTTTGTCTTTTTTTTTTATGAAGTTCTGAAAGCGATTCGGATAGTTGTAGTTTGGATAGTTGGAGTTCTATCGTAGTTCTAAATCTATAATAATATAATTTAGTATTTGTTCCTTAAACTTGGAAATACACAAGATCAAAACCAACATACCTTTCTTGGAACAGTCATGGATATTACTTGACAAAGTCCAGAGTTATTAAGTCGATAAAAACGTGAAATTTCACAACAAGAGACGTCACAACCGCGTTTTGGCATCATGCCAATCCCTCGTTGAGGATCAGGTGTTTGGAACGTGTTAATGTAATGTACATAAGGAGGTTCCGCTGTGATCTCAAAGTACCTGATGACACTGTCGCCCTGAAAATAAAATCAATTGAGTCCAGTACACATCCTGCCTAAAGTGACATTTTCAAGAGGTGTCAGTCCTCTTATTATTAGAGCAAATTTTGTACAATTATTGAGATTTAATTGGGAAGTATAGTTATATTACAGCATAATAGTACAGTAGTGAATACATTTACATTTGACCGAATGCAGCATTTCATCCTAACTACTCCAGATGAATAGAGGAACCATAAAAAATATGTTTTTGTCTTTAAAAGGATGCATTCGGTCAAAAGTACTGAACACTATTCTTGTTAGAAAATTCAATTATCATTTAACCCACGTACGGCCACGGTTAAAGCTAAAATTGGCCAGCCCGTTTTTAGCGTTTTGCAAG
Organism: Philaenus spumarius; assembly: GCA_018207615.1. NCBI lineage: Eukaryota > Metazoa > Arthropoda > Insecta > Hemiptera > Aphrophoridae > Philaenus > Philaenus spumarius. Next base: position 51,948 of record JAGFPH010002029.1, read on the forward strand.
CATATTTTTAAAAATTCGCCAAAAATAGTAAATGAACCCCAATCCAAATGTGTTCAATAGCTTTTTTGTAGAAGAAACTTCAAAGAATTCAAATATGCCACTAAAAATTAGTTTATTTTGAAATTGTAAAAGTTATTAGCTCAAGAAACAAAAAATGTTCAGTAACGAAAGGAAAAAGTTCAACTTTAGACCTACATAAAAAATAGTAAACATGGAGTAAATAGTAAACAGTAAGCGTAAAAAAGTTTCGTAATTTAGTTCTAAATAGAACTGTATAAAAACATTTATCAATTTCAAATTTTTTATTTTGAAAAAAACAGTTTTTATGTTTCAAGTACACAACTGGTAACAAACCTAGGCCTAGATTGTAACGTCATTTACTAATATATGCTTTGACTAAAAATGAAATATTATTATCAGAAAGTGTAGAGGATAAATCAAAGAAAAGAACGGTATACTTGTCTTTCCTTAGTTCACAAAAGTGTTTGAGTTACGTTTATTTGAATAACAAAAAGACATCAATCGAATAAAAAGTCCCCGGTCGACACGTGCATGTAGAACGGGGCATTTGAATGGCGTGGGAACAAACGCCGTAGGCGTTCTCACCACAATGCCACTTTCCACTGCTGTCTAGACAAACACAAAACCGGTTTTATCTGGATTACTTGACACTGTTCGAAACTTCAGACTTTGCTCTACAAAATGGTGTAGAGAAATCTGTCAAAAGATAAGGCGTAGCCTTTACAATATCTGTTGACAAAATGGCCTGTTTATTGGTTGAGAGACTGTCCAATCGCAAGGGTTTACAGTATCTCTTCACTGAAACAGTAATAATTGTACTGTGACATCTGATTGGAAGACACCAACAGAAAGATGAAATCATGACGAATCCCATGGTATCGTTATAATTGCCAAAGGAATATTAGTGTAGGCGGAGAAATACGTTTAAACAGTGGGAATTGACAGTACAATTGTATGCAGATTCGCGCGCGGAAATAGCTGTAGCCCGATATGCATATTTTAAAACGATGATTACGTATGTAAATATACGTTTTACGAAAAAGTTGTAAATACAAAAATTGAAGTTTAATTCATTTCCTTTCCAATGGTGCCAGTTTTATTACGATTGGATAATTTTAAGTGGGTTAAATTATCGTTTATGCAAGTATATGCAAATTTCTCGCTATTGTCTAGATTGTTGCGTTTGCGCCGTGAAACATGGTGACGTGGTGTCGTATGGCCGTTAGTGGGTTAATACAATAAGAAATTTCAATATCTACGAAAATTTTAGTACGGTAAACTTACTTTAACACTGTGTTTTCAGAAAATGTCTGCATCCATAGTGCATACTATTCAGACACTTCAGAAACCAAATATCTGCAAAAATGGTTGCAACAAAAAATACATGCAAAACTGTCTTAGGGAGAGCCTTGGCTGGATGGCTTTGGTTTTTATTAATGTCATTCACGTAACACAAACACATATAATCACATACAAAATTTAAACATCATTTAGCTATTCATGTAATGTGCCAAATTATAAAGTGGATTTCACCTTTTCATTTAATTAAAACTGACTTTATAATTCTAAACGCATCCACCCATTCATACAATATCAATTAATACTTTTAATTATAAGGGCTTCCCACAACTCCCTGAAGAAGTACCTATCCAAAGAATGATTATGAAAAACTTTATCCCTAACAAAACCTCTCCCTACGCCGATCATTCAGCGTTTCTACATTCAAACCTAAAGAGGATCTTATAAAGATTGTAAGACGCCTGAACTCGACATCATCAAATACATATTAACAATAATTCGACCACGCAGCTGAACCGCTGACGTGAGTTGAGCAAATTTCCAAAATTAAGTTTATAGACCGATATTTTAGGGTTTCGACCAACAATTTGTTAAATAGGTCTATTCACGACGGTGCTGAATAGCTGCAAAATGGTTCGCACACCATTCCGCATATTGGGAGTATCTTAAATAACACAAAGCATTGCGTGCTTCGCACGCCATTCCACATATTTGGATTGTCTTCAATACACAAAGCATTGCGTGCTTCGCACGCCATTCCACATATTGGGATTGTCTTCAATACACAAAGCATTGCGTGCTTCGCACGCCATTCCACATATTGGGATTGTCTTCAATACACAATGTATTGCGTGCTTCGCACGCCAAACCTCGTATTAAGGGTATTTTCAACACACAAAGCATTGCGTGCTTCGCACGCCAGCCCCACGGTAGAATCCACCACATTTTCTTTGAACCGGGTACTTCTATGGTATTTCACGTTTTGATCGATTTTGGGGGAACCAAGCGAGCTATAAGGTCGCGTAAAAAAACAAAATGTGCAGAATAACATCTTACATTTATATTTTTAGAAAAAACTCTAAAAAAAATTCATTCTCTTAGTAAAAATCTCAAAAAATAGTTACTTCCGGTCAAAAAACTTACTTCCGGTTGTTGGATTTTTTTGGCTAACGAACTCGTCCGAGCCACTTACACAACCAACACGTGTATCAAATTTGGACCAAATCGGACTTAAAATGCGACCGCTAGAGTGCGAACACATATATACATATATATATATATATATATATATATATGAATTTTAATGACACCCCAAAACGTGTTCTGGGGACCATGATCGGTGCTCATTTGCTACTCCCGACCTTGGGTCTCACCATAAGGGCCACTGCAATAGCTCATTTTTCCTATGGAAATTCGCTAATAAGTGCAATGCGTTTGTTCCCACATAATGTAGTAAACGTGTATTTGACTACGCTACCTACTTAGTCAAGTTGGCTAATATGAAAATATTTAAGTAGTTTTCAATTCATGATATTAGTTTGTGTCTATTATTTCAAATCTATTATGTAATTTCTTCTATTTGAAACTTCTTTTAGGCCCAACTTGCCAATTCCACCCTTGGTAATATTGCCTACCTAATACACTTTTATATGGATCCATCTGATCCAAAACCACCGCTTTCCACACTCAAATAGACACTTTGCCATGTTTGGAAGTCTCTGCCTTCAAATTGTGTACCAGTTGTTATCCGGCTTACTTCTGTCACCTCAGGCCCAACATACACCTGTTAATAGCAACCACCTTCAGACACTGACTGTTCTTCAAGTGTAATGTCCCTATTTCCTGAGCTGTTCAACAGTATAGGTTCCTATAATCTCCCTACTGTTAATATCTATTAAGATATACACATTTCCGTTGATTCTGTCTGCTACTTCACTACGTAACAGAAAAAATTGTTATACCTCTTCTTCTTCTTCTTCTTCTGTGGGCGGTCCGAAACCTTAAGCACGTCAGCCTCTTGGGCTTATTGCGCTCCCACTTAAGGATGTTGAACCCTTAGTTACCCTTGTCGAGATCCATAAGTCTGTTGAACTTAAGGATCTTGCTGACAAGGTCATCCTGAGGTATTGGTTGTCCTTTGTTCAGCCTGCCAAAGGTTCTATGACTCACCTGCTCAAGCCTCTCACACTCATAGATAAGGTGTTCCGCTGACTCCTCCTGCAGGCCACATTTCCTGCATTTAGGATCTCCGGTAAAGATACCCATATTTTTCATATGTTTCCTGAAGTGGCCGTGCCCTGTGATTAGGGCAATCGCCTCTTTTGCCTTGCACCTACTTAACGACAGGATGTCCGATGCAATTTGTCTTGATGGATCAAGAAGTGAAAGCTTACTCATCTTTAAGCCTTGAGTGTTCTTCCACCTCCTACTATGCTCCATCCTTGCCCAGTCGGCAACCACTTGCATGGCTGTCGTCTTGGATATGCCACAGAAGGGTTGCGGTCCTGTGAAGTCAGAAGCTGACGCCCTGTTTGCCAGCCTATCTGCATGTTCGTTTCCATCTACTCCAGCGTGTCCTGGAACCCAACAGAGTGTAACCTCGTTGATGCCCGCAAGCTGTTTGATGGATTCGGCGCATTCCCAGACTAATTTGACCTGATCTCGTTTGAGCTCAGGGCTTTTAATGCAGCCTGGCTGTCTGTGTATATACAGATTTCTCTATTCATGTGTCCGAGTCTTAGGTTTTCCCTGGCACATTCCAATAGAGCTGTGATTTCTGTTTGGAACACTGTTGGATTTTCCCCCATTGGCAGCACACATTCCTGCCAGGGGTGTCCACCACAGATCCCCACACCTGTACTCCCTTTAGTCTTTGAGCCGTCCGTGTACCATTCCAGCTCATGCTCAGGGAGGGGTCTCCTTCCCTCTGACCATTCCTCTCGGTCTGGTATTACCACCCGGAATGGTTTTGAGAAAGAGTATCTAGTTTTCATATGGTCCGAGATCATATCCAGCACCTGATCTCTGGCAACCAATGTGGTTATCCTGGCGTGTCCCAAGTCCCTTGGGCCTTGTATCCAGCAGAGTTCCTCGCATTGGAGGCGATAAGCACTCTTCCTAGCCGCTGCCCTAATAAATAGATCCAGGGGGAGAATGTCCAGACAGCAGTCCAGGGCAGCACTTGGAGCACTTCTTAGCGCTCCCGTGATGGCAAGACAGGCAAGCCGCTGCACCCTTGCCAGGTTCGCCACCACGCCCTGGACCTCTGTTCTTGTCCACCATACAATAGCACGATACGTCATGGCTGGTCTCACCACGGAGGTGTAGAGCCAATGCATCAACTTAGGCCTCAACCCCCATGTCCGCCCAACCATGCGCCTGCTCGCCATGAGTGTCCACTTACCTCTATCGATTATTCGATTGAGCTGTGCTGTGTTATACCTCTTTCTTAATGCTTTAAGATAAATAATTGTTTTTAACAAGAACTAAGTATCGCATCTCATATTTTACAGGTTCGAAACTTTTATCACGGTGTTTTTTTCGTAGTTTCTGCTTTATTTTTCAATTATCTTTTCATTAAAATCAATTAATTTTTTTAAGGAAATTTTTTATTTTTTTTTACAAATTCCATGACATGGTTTCCTGTACATTATTTCAAATGGAGTACATTCTGTTGCGTCATGTATAGAGTAATTGCTAAATTTTTTATTCAATTCCAGCTATTTGGTGTGTTTATAACTTTTTTTTTTTGAGTAAAATTTCTCTGGCGTTGAGATTTTCTTACTGATGCTTTGAATTGATTTATCTTCCAGAAATTTCAGTTATATTCACTTTTTATTTCATAATATATTTTGGAATTTAATTTAGTAATGTCGTTCATATATTTAAACCATTTACTTTCAATTTTTATAAGTACGCCTTTAATACAGTGGCTTGTTTTGGGTTTGAGATTATAATTTAAATGGCTTACCTTACCTTCTTTCTATTAATTCTACATGCAATCAAAAAAATAATATTACTAAAACGATTTTCTAAATTTTTACTTTGTTTTTACTAGTACATTATTATGACGGTTTAAATTTATTATAATCCCATGGTCTGAAACTTGTTTTCAATTATCGTCTCTCATTTGATTAACATCGTTTATATATAAAATAAACATTGGACATTGTGATGGTAACGTTGATGTAATTGTAAATACTGTACAGTTATGTGTTACAGTTTTGAACCAAATTTGGATGGTGTTCCATAGCTATTTCTGTTTAAAGTTTATAATAAATGTTTACTAATATAAACAATTACTACTGGTGATGATGTAAACTTATTCAATTTGTTTGCATAGTGAAATAAAGCTTGGAACTCATTTTACCTACATTTGGGTTTCACAGCTGTTCTCATTTTGTTCTACAGTTTTTCTTTACATCAAAATAAGGGTTTGTCTTAAAATATTTAATACTTTGCCTGGATACTGAATTGAGTCTATTGAATATTTAATGTGATTTATTACAGCTAGTTTCATCGCATCAAAGGTGGGGTTAGTTTACATACTCTAGGCTATTTCAGAATTGGCAATAGTAATTGATTTCTAGAGGTAGATGAGGAATTTAGGTCATATTGATCTTGGAATTTTGTTTAACATTGGCTTTTAGTACTTTAGGCTATTTGCAACTTGAGTTTTGAGTATTTTGTACCATTATACAGGGTGTATCAGGAAGAAACGGAAAGAATTGCAGGACGTGTTCTATTGGTGAAAATAATGAAAAAAGTTCCTATAAACATAGGTCCGAAAACGCTTCGTTTTCCAGATATCCGCCATTTTGTTTTTCGTACAAAATAATTCATATCTAGAGGACGGTTTGACTGATTGAGTTCAAACTTGGTATGAAGTTTAACCTGTCAATGATATACCTCAAAAAAAATAAACGATTAAATCCAATCATGCGTTTCAAAATGGCGGCTGTTTGAAAATTTCAAACCTAAATTACTCCAAAACCGTACATTTTAACGAAAAATGTCAAGACACCTTTTTTGTAGCCCTTTTGATTCCCTATCGGATGGTGTAACTGTCAAAACAATCGGATGAAGGATAATAGCTAAGTTAAAAGGTAATGACAACAAATGTCCATACAATATTGTAGTACTTACTGTGTTTGTATAGGATGCCGAGTTGAACAAACCAATTAGTACACATAACTTAACTGTTATCCTTCATCCGATTGTTTTGACAGTTACACCATCCGATAGGGAATCAAAAGGGCTACAAAAAAGGTGTCTTGACATTTTTCGTTAAAATGTACGGTTTTAGAGTAATTTAGGTTTGTAATTTTCAAACAGCCGCCATTTTGAAACGCATGATTGGATTTAATCGTTTATTTTTCTTGAGGTATATCATTGTCAGGTTAAACTTCATACCAAGTTTGAACTCAATCAGTCAAACCGTCCTCTAGATATGAATTATTTTGTACAAAAAACAAAATGGCGGATATCTGGAAAACGAAGCGTTTTCGGAACTATGTTTATAGGAACTTTTTTCATTATTTTCACCAGTAGAACACGTCCTGCAATTCTTTCCGTTTCTTCCTGATACACCCGTATGTGCGTAGCAAACACACATGCATAGCAATCATACATACAGACTTTTCTTCTTTATATTGTACTAGGAGAAACCCCTGCGTGCTCAGCACACCAACCCCGTTGGAACCTTTTATACCCATAATCTTGTAATGTTTTCTTTATAATAAAGGTGTAGGATTAATAATAACCACAAAGCTAAGATGGTAAATAATGTTAAATGTTCAAATCAAATTATTTCGTTTATTTTATAACAGCAGTTATAATAAAGATTAAAAGAACCAGCAAGGCTCAATACTACAATTTAATAACAAACTAACCTAAAAGTTAGAAATACAAATAATTGCTTCAAAGTTTGAAATCAGGTGTTAATGGAAATATTAGAGCAAACAGCTGTTTTATCTGTTATTTTATTCAATTGGTTGCTATGGTAATGGTTCATCAGTCTAGGCCTATCCAAAGAATTTTTTATGACTAAATTTACAAATATTAAAATAAAAAATGATTTCATCAAAATGAATTATAGCCCGTGTTACTCAGTGATAGTGAAGCTTTTTATTAGTAAAACTATTTTTTTCAATCGGTTCGGTAGTTAAAGAGATTACCCCCTACATACAAACAAACAAGCAAACAAATTTTACCTTTTTTTAATATTAGCATAGATTAAATTCAGTCATTACTAAATCATAAGAAATCGAAAGAAAAATGAGTAAATATGTGGAAATTCCCAATATCCTGTTATAGGAAACCCGAATTTCAGTGTTTCAACTTTTGTTATTCAAAACATCAAACGTTCGAACTACTTCAAGACAGATGACCAACCATGTGTGGTGCCCGTATATTTGTATTTGAAATATGTCCTTGTTTATGATGCGTTTCATTTTTGAATGACATTCGACAATGACTGAAAAATATTTGAAACGCCTTATGCGTAAGTGAACAAATAAGAAAACTAAGAATTTTATAAGGATTGTTCGATAACATCAACTTAATTTAGTTTATAATTATTTAAACAATCCTACGATTATTATGTAAGGCTGTAATAATAATTATTGAATAAAACATTGTAACAAACCTAGGCCAGTATTACTAAAACCATTTTAGACTAGCCTACCAAAGTTTTTCCGTTTCATTTCAATTTTACATTTTAGACAATACTCTCTTTCTCTGAACTGCGGAACAATTTTAATTTCCATTTTGGATTGAAAATAACAGTTGTATTTTTCATTTAGATCAGACCTATCTGGGTTTTAATTTAAACTAATTAAGACTACTATTCGCAATCCCAGAACCATTTTGGTAATATTCGCAGAGTTTCAGACTTGTAAACATGCTGGTAAGTTCTATTCGTTAGTATGTCAAAATAAAATTATAACTATATTTATAAAATAAAACTTATGGTTATAATAAGTACCTTCCCACAAAGATAGACTAGATTTGTATCCGCATCATACAATGGAAACATTACACCGTTGCTTGTGTCTAGCTCAACCATGACGATCGGTTCGCTTAGATGGTCCGGTGCTCGTAATGAATACTGCCTTTCAGACATTTTGCTAAAACCTGTTGTAAAAATTAGACCGCTCCGAAGATAAATCGCTCGAGTTGCTTTACTGCCTTCGTGGCAAACGGCTTCCTGAAATAAAAAAATATTGCAGCATAAAATACAATAATGCAAACTGAAAAAAAGACAACAAAGAGGTGTAATGCGTTCTGGCAAATTACCGTTTAAAACAAATCCATGTGAATCAGAGTATATGCGCATGACGATAGTGTCAAACTACATATACAACATCTTTCTATCGATCAATTTATATACCTACGCATAAATTAAGTACATACCATTTCCGAATGGTTTTAGAAATAAAAATTAATACAGAATACAGCTACAGTAGAGTCCCGATATTTCAAGTTGAATGGGACCGAAAGTACCTCTGATTGTAAGAAACTTGAATTACACAAAATATGTAAAGATTAAAATGAAACTACCGTTTACAGCCCTCGTATAACTGAAAAAATTGAATTTTTATTAAATTTACACTGGTTTGTATCGAACACCGATGTACAAACATAATTTTATAAACAGTACAAAAATAAAAATTTACTCATAAATAGAAAGAAATCATAAATAGATTTTTGTTTAACTACACAACAACGTTTAGTCGACATGCCCGGATTGGTGTCGAGTGACCTTGTAAGAGAGGGGATACGTCAGTGGCGGGAAAAGTTTGTTTCCATGGTATTTTTGTATATTGAAGGCGCTATTTGTGGCTCGAATTACACGGAGCCTCGGATTATCGAGCCTTGAATTATAATCAAATATAAAGCATCGGCATGGATTGAAACCTTTTTTAGAATAAATCCATTCGACGAACATTATTTTGTTTATTTTTGAATGAATTCTCACAACAGGGTTTTACAGAATTTTGGTAATTTATTTTTCTGACTTTTTCTCAACTTCCCTGACCAACTCACGGCATATTTTGTAATGGTTATATGTTACATTTTGCCAACATATTCTTTTGCACACATTTCAGGCGCCTCCTCTTCTACAGCACTTCCCTATACCTCACCATCCGTTGAACAGAAAGGAAGCAGGTCTACTTTAGTATAGTATCCCAGTACAAATAATATAACTTAAAATAAGTATTTTGTTTGCTAAGTGCTAGGTGTTAGTTTTTTAACTTCCCGCTAAGAAAATTGAAAATTTTCTAAAATCGGGAAGTTATTGGTTTCACCCCGTTTTTCGAAAATCGAGTATTCATCAGATCTCGAAGTTTTGGGGTCCTAGGAATCTTCCCTGACCACTCCCGAGAGGGTGTCACCCTGTCTGTATGTATGTGTGTGTGTGTGTATGTAAGTATGTGACCCGCTTATAACTTTTGAACGGCTTAACCGATTGGATCCTACCAAACGGCGTTCTAAAGAGTTCCATCAAACTTAGATTTCCTGAAAATTTCAACTAATTCGGAAATGTAGGTTCTGAGAAATTTCGAAAAAACTAAGAAATAAATTTTTTTCAAATCAGGTTTTTTTGGAATAACTTTTAAACTGCTTTACCGATCAATTCCAAAATCTAATCAGCTTTTAACCTTGAAAAGCGACGTCGATTGCTACCAGTCCGGTCAAAATCGGTTAATTCATTCGTGAGATATCGTGAACGAAAGAAAATAAAAAATGTGTTTTTTCTCAATTTCTCCAAAATTTTTCATCTGAAAAATTTTTCTTGTCGATTCTTACAATGGACTCGAAAAACTGCATCGATTGTCGCAAATCGCATAAAAATCGGTTGATTCATTCACGAGATATCGAGAACGAAAGAAAATAAAAAAAAGTGTTTTTCCTCAATTTCTCCGAAACTTTTCATCTGAAAAATTTTTCTTGTTGATTCTTTCAATGGACATAAAAAACTGCATCGATTGCCGCAAATCGCATAAAAATCGGTTGATTCATTCAAAAGTCATGGCAGTTCAAAATTTCCAAAAATAGTGTAGTTAGCGGGAAGTTACAGGGATGGCCTTTAGGGTCAACCGTTTTCCAATTTTTTTTAGTGTTGATAGTATCAAAATTTACTTTAGGTCAGATTACAATGCTAAGTAATGAGAGGACATGTACATTCGATCCAGTTGACTGAACCTACACCACAATTTCTATAATCAGCGACCTCACTCGATAATAAATTTAAACTTGGCTCAGTTGAATACAAAATAAAGATTATTATCATGAACTAAATTTTATGGTAAAAACGAAAATCTTCAATTTTAGAATCACCCCCAATTAATAACTTAAAGTTAGGCTCAAAATATTCTTAAAATTGTTATCAACTATTATATTTTGTTCGATTATATATTAAAACAAACAAAAAATTACAATGCCCATCTGCTCTCTCAAACAACTTTGTTTAAGGCTTTGTCAAAGCAAATCATATTAAAAATCATGCAACTTTTTACAGTCCATTAAATTATTTTGAAAGAACGGAAATAATCCATAATCCGGGGGGGGGGGGGGGGGGGGCGGTTGTAGGGGTAGTTTAATAACACCTGAGAACTGATTTAATTTTTTCTATTAATTATGCTGAAAACCTGCTTATTATAAGTCTTGTTTTAAGACAGATAAAATGTGCCAAACCATTGTTTAGGAAATAAAGTACAATCCCTATGTACATAAAATTAACTATTGGTAGCTTTTCATTTATAACTTTAGAATAGTGAATAGAATAGCAAGAACAAAATAGGCTAAAACAAAGTAGTACATTTTCGCTATTGCATTTTAAATATACAAAAAATTTACTCAAAAAATCGTGTTTTCGTACATTTTCACATTTTGGGCCCGTTTTTACTCCGTGTGCAAAAATTGTGCGCCCCGTGAATATTTTTATACGGTGTCGCTACGGGCACTAATATTAATGCTAATTCTGTAGACTGGTTTTACATTTAACAGCGACTTGAGTTTTACAAATTTCTTGTGCGAATGACTGACACATCAAGTTTTCTTCAAACTTTGCGCGATTGGCTCGAAAACATGGAGCTAAGTGATCTTTCCTGAGGAATCCGTACGTTCTTCGTTATAAATAAGGCGTTGCTAACCAGCGGTGCGTATAACCTAGGAGTTGCCTAACCTAACATTAATTAGCCTAGGTAAACTATAAATAATATGGCTTTGTCCCAACAAAAATTCTAAAGTGGTTGGAATTTTTTGTAAGTACTCTATTTGATATTACGTCAAATTATTATTGCTTTTATAATGCCGGTTTCATAAATATAATAATTTGTTCAAAAAAGCAATTGATAAGCTGCAGAGAATGTAATATATTAATATTATCCGTGTTTTTTGCTTTATTTTTTAAATGTCTTTATTATTGGGTAAATCAACAATATTTCTTTGCGCAAGAAAGCTCGGTGCGTAAAATCATATTTTATAAATCTTGTGTTGATTTTTGCTGTGTCAAGTCTATCTCTAGTTTTGAGAAAAATGTCCGTAACAAATGCATTTTTAAAGACTGCAGCTACACCATACGTCGAATAGGTTTTTGATTTTTAACCATTTTTTTGTAAAACAAATTACTAGAAAGAAGTTTTGTGGTTATCAAATTGAAATGTAGTAGCCTTATTATCTTAATCCTTTCCCCCGGATTCACGATTGGCAAAAAGTGCCTCATACCTAGGGTTACCAGGCGTCCGGATTTCGCCCGGATTTTCCGGATTTCAAGCCCTTGTCCGGACTTGCGTCCGGGGTTGCCCAGATGTCCGGGTTTCATGAAGCGATGGTGTGAAAAAATATGAAACAAAATTACCGAACAACAGGTTAAAGTCCGTAGCTCGTGGAGGGGCTCTTTAAGGAAGGGAAGAAAACAGTTTGCCTGGGTAAGAAACAATAGTTCGTTCGTTTTTTTTTTCAAACAGTGAACCGTTTTTGTACTCACCACTATTTCAATCTGGACTCATTTTCTTTCACAAATGGGCTCAGGACTAAGTTCCTTGTAAAATGCCGAAACGCCCGTGTTTTTTTAATGAGAAACGTCAAAGAACCGAGGAAGGAGCCAGACCCAGTAACAAATGAATCATTGACTTCCATCTATCTATTTTGCTGGTTTATTGAATCAATAATTTTAAGTAATTTGAATAATTAGTTATTTTGTGAAAACATGATTTCATTGTAGCATTCTAAATCTTTAAATTTTTCACTCATTGTAAGCATTAAAAAGGCTTTTATTTTCAAAGCGGTTCGTTAAGCTTAATTGATTCTCCTCCCATTTGAGCCTCCAGTATGGTGTTATATTGCCCCTTACATAATATATATGTATATAGTGTCCGGATGTGGTCTTGGCAAACTTACGGTAACCCTACTCATACCTGACCTCTTAAATGGCCAAACTTGTCACTTATATTCAGTTAACGTATTAAATCATGTACGGATCCACAATAGTTATTATTAAAACATTCTGGCCATTTTACTGAAATATTAGTACTATGTTTATTATTACGCCTTTTAGCTAAACTTAACCTTTTAGCCGGTCGAGAAACATCACCTTGGCCTATTTCTTCTTCTTCTTCCGATTTATCCGGTTCCGCTTCGAAATCACTCGTACCTGAACTATAACCTATCACTAGAATCGTAATTTAATTCAGAATCATAACTTTCTCCGAGTATTTCTTCAATTTCACTTTCATTCATAACGTTCTGTCGCACTGCCATGTTTTACACGACTCTAGGTCGACACAAAAGTTGTGTTACAGCTGATCCTAAATACAGACATAAAATCGTAAACAGTTGAAAGAAATTACAACTGTTATACAACATACTGTGAAATGTTCTCTGAACAAGTTTCTGAAGTTAGTTTTGAAATATTCCAACAGATGGCGAAGTTATACGCATTTAAAGTACCGCTACGGATTACTACGGAAAACGGGGTAGTGAAAAAAATTAATTACTACGAGTTACTGCGGAATCTGGGGGAAAGGGGTAAGGATGTTGATTTCACTTAGAGAGTAAACAAAAATATGTCAGCTATCAGAGTTAAATGTTGTTTTATAGTGCAGCCTGAGTTTAATCAGTTTAGAATTGCACGAGAAGTAATGAATAAAAGAGGGACCTTTTATTAATTCGATTATTTCTGTTACAAAAACAAGTATAACTATTTCATGTTTTTTATCCAATAACTTAATATAATTAAGTTCAAGAGCATAAATAGATGTACCTCTTCAATAACACCCGTCCTAGGGCTTATAATCCTCATCTTCTTGTCCTTGCATGTCGTTATCAATTGAGTTCCATCCCAATTCCAACAAGCACTGTATATTATATCCGGATGGCAGTCTATATGGACCATTATGTCCCCAGTGCCGACATTCCATATCGCCACTTGGTTATCGGATCCTATAAAATATTTATTTATTTAAATAATTTATTATTATTTATTTTAACAGTTTTACATTTATTTCCGACTTTGTATTCGTCCGTATTTAATCGTTATAAGTTGCAAAAGTCCTCATCCATATCGTGCCAGCGTCTCGTGTTATACGTAGTCCCATATCTCAACAATATGATTTTCACGGACACTAGGCTACCTATTGATCAAACAACAATTTAGTTACTTCTACAAATTTTAGAATGGACAGTTCACCACAAAAAAAGGACATTTTACATAAACAAACAACCATTTTAATGATATACAGCCATTGCAATCGCTTCTGAACAGTTACAATCTTCAACCTCTCGGGCACTTTTTCTTCATCTTTATTTTTTATTATCACATTGTTTCTCTAATATATTTGTTGGTAAATTAACGGTGGAATTTAATTCATTGTATTCTATTTCTCTGTAGCATTTTGTACGATTTCAAAAGATTGTGGTAAGGAGTAAGTCCGGCGCAGGTGGTAATAACAAAACAACCCTTGTGAACAGCAATCAACTCCTACCTAAACAAGCTGTTAGTTGGTAGTACACACGGTACGGATGCTGGACCGGGATACTGAATCGTGTTGATTTTACAAAAATCTTATATCGATACTTGTTTGTCTTATCATAATTGAAAACACAGATGTTCAATGAGCACTGTGGTGAATTTAAAACAATTTTAAACACACAGTCCCTAACCACAAGTTCTGTAAAGAACACTACACAAATAACTGGTAAAAATTGATTGAATATAGTTATTACAGTTCCCTGATGTACATTTTGGCAACCGAGTTACCATCATCGGAGGGTTCTAAATCTAACTAATGCTAAAAAAATTATTTTTTATAAAACTAAACTGCGACATATTCTCCTATTTCCTCGGGTAGATCGGCCTATTCTAGTTGACCACATCATGGTCCTTTTGAAAATGACAGGCAGCGTCTAACGCTTTTAGCGGTTGTGTTTAAAGATTTTGATTCTAAAATTATAGACAACATCCTAAGGAAACGGAGACTAAAGAATGACAGAATAAATTTGATGACTCTCCAACCGGTAAAAATGAATTATTAAAGTAAGATTTTGTAATTTACCTTTAGATTCAGCCCTCAGTAATGGTTTGGGATCCATCTTTAATAATATTTACATCAAGATGGCTTACAAAAGTCAAAGCAACCTTAAAAATTTACTAGGCAATCCTAAAGATAAAACTACGATGTAGGAGAAGTCCGGTATTTATGAAGTCAGTTGTAACAAATGTGGGCACATCGAAGCACATCTCCATAGCTTGGAAGAATGTTCGGGGAAAATTCCCTTCGATTATCAAATATAGGGCTCCGAAAAAACTGCCTAGTAATTTTCTTAGTCGATGATGTATCCGACGTGTCCGTATCCATTTCGGTAACTAACCAAAGCACAAAACACTAATATCACAAACAAAAATGTAAATAATTAGTGGTAAAACACAAGGCACTAACACAGAGTGACAGCCTACTGTACTGTGCCCAGCGATGCGCGTGCAGCAGATGCCCGGCAGAAACACTAGTGCTGTTTTGCAATGTGGTCCGTGGCCGTCAGATGAATGTATACACAGTAGCTAACCCATCGGAATGAATCATAAATTTCACAGATTGGAAGGTTGTATGTTGTTAAATAAATACACTTCTAACCAGAATCTTGCAGTTCTTAAACATTTTCTTTACTACTCGAAGTAGCTAAAAAACAGCATTATTTGTTGAATTTCAATAGATTTGGGCGATCGGAATGTATACTTCTAGAGACAACAAAACGTTTTTACTGTTTTTCAATGCTTGATGTAAAAAAGTGTTGCTGTAGGAACTAAAAATATCAACAACAAAAATTAAAATAAATTTTTGTAAAAAATTATTATTTTCCCTAATTTTATGAAACTTTCGGTCAGTTGCGCAATCGGAAGATAAAGTCCGATTTCAAAATTTGGTTTTTCTTGTATGTACCAATCGCAACTTTTTCACACTATAGCAACTCTGAACTCAAAACTTGACTTTTTTCGCGCCACCCTAGTCTGTACCCCTGGCTACCTGCTACAGACCCTGTCAGTTCCCTCTCACTAGCTTCCTCACGCATCTGTTTCAATGATTA